>JABUQX010002768.1:0-40503 GCA_015478945.1 Trachelipus rathkii | reverse complement strand
TGTATCGTCAGAGTAAAAAAATTAATTTTCTTTAAAATTATAATAAAAAAATGTAAGTTGTCTACAAAAAATCTTTGTAACAAATAAAAATAAAATTTGTCTTTATATTGAAAATCTGAGAAATAGAAACTTCTCAAGTCACGTACAAAAATTGGTTTCTATAATTTATTACCAAAAAGAAAATTTATTGATCAACATAAACATTTATGTCGACATATTAAATTTATTACAAATAATTGTCAGAAAATTGAAATTTGAACTTTTCCATGCACGATCGTGTTTATTACTTCCAGTAGGTAAAGAACATACTATTTAGCATTTATATAAATTATATATTTTTTTATTGATCTAAACTTTTAATTAATGTTTATATATATATATATATATATATATATATATATATAAATATATATATTATATATATATATAATAATATATATTATATATATATATATATATATATATATTATCATATATAATATATATATTAATTATATATATAATATATATAATATATATATATATATTAATATAATTTTTAGTTGTGAAATAAAAAAATTTAATTGATACAAAAAGTCTTAGTCAAGTTTTCTCAGTACATATTTTTATGAATGTAGTATTCATTTAACGGCGTTAGTTCAAATCAGATCTATGCGTGCATGTTGAATCATGTAACTATTTATATGTATGTTTTATTTAGGTAGTATTTGATTATTACTTCTATGTACTTGATGGTATATGATAGCAAGTAGTTAAGTCTTATAACCCACAGATAATGAGAGTCATACCTAACTGTCTAGGTAAGGTAACTAAATAGTCTTTTTCCCTTAATATGGTATATCAGGTAGTGCTTCTTATGCTAACAAATCTCGAATCTGTTCACCTTGCTGCCCATCCTGGCCAATTAATTGGAAGATGACAGAGTAACGACAGATCGAAACGAGCATGGGAGGTAAAGGTGAGAAATTATACACTCAACGGCGCAAATTAGTCTTCTTGTGGTGGAGAATACTTTGATTCTCGAGTGGTAGATCCTCGACCTAATCGTACGAGATTACACTAGACATTATTATTAAATGTTTAAATATTTATTTATAATGGCTGACAAAGTCTTTACGTCCTTTCCTCATCATTTTATTATTATTATTATTATTTATCTATGTAGAAATGCTATTTTATTATTATTATTATCTTTTATTGTAGAGTAAGTCGAGTGAAATGAATATTTAGTGTCTATTATAATATTGTCTTTATTCATTATTATATATTTATTATAGTAATAATATTATTATTTTTATTTTTGCTTTATCTAATATTTAACTTGACTGGGTGGGTTTTCCTTTTGTACAAGTTTCTCCTCTCATGAAATCAGAGCCAAAAATGAAGAAAGTTAAATATATTTTATTATTCCATATTGAAGCATTTCATCACCACTTCTTGAATGAAGAATTGTATTCCGTATTATTGGAATATGTGGAAATGGTTTGGAATCCAAAAATATATGAGTTTTTATTCAAGAATTACCCTTTCAGGTAAAGAGTAGAAACTTGAATGACAGAGAATTATTGATTGTATACTAGCAGCGTTGTTCAGGTATCGCAGTGTTGTTGACTGCATGGTTATGACATAATGGTTCGTGGATGGGGGATCGATCCCGAATGTAGCACCATAAAATTTTTAAATAAATCAATGTGGGGAGATAACAATTTAGGATTTATTTCACAACGAGACCAATTAGTGAGTCGTATACATGCTATAAAAAAATAGTATATAACTTGGAAATTTTCAGGAAAATATATAGAAATGACTAGACTGAAAAATAAATGTGGAGTTTAAATTTAAGAAACAACAATTTTTTGCCGAATTGTCCCAATAAATTGCCTCGCGTATGTTATTTAAAGAGAAATAGCGTGAACATATCACATCTTATGAATGGAGTCATTGTGGTTCTTTGTATAGAGTAGATTACGAAAGTCAATAATTATTCTTTCATGTTGCTCCTTGTGTGAATATAGTACTCAGTAGAATTATATTGCCAGGGTTTAGGTGGATAAGTATAGGAGTAGCCGGCAATTCACTTAGTAGCACTCCTATGATGACAGCTGTATACGTATGTTAGCTTCATATTTGAGTGAAGGTTATACGTGATATAATTATGACTTAGGGATTGAGTATTAAGTTCCACATGGCTGACTTATGTATATATTATGTATGCTCTCACTTTATTTATTAATATACGAGTTGTATTATATAGAAATTCTATCTTTATTATATATTCGGTTGCCTTAATATATTGGAGGTACGTAAATTTTATCGTCGTATTATATGTTGTTGAGCGGGTTCACACATCACAAGGTTACTGGGGAAGACATTATATTCACTACTATCTAATAGTATTAGTTAGAGGTATATTTTAGTATACTTTTATATTTTCTAAGTTTATTTATTTCTAGTTCATATATATTACCACATCTCGCTTGATTACAATTACGCATATTATACTATGATATCTAGTATTATCTATACCTGCCCTGCCAGTATTAAGTAATCAGAGTACAGTGCTCATTTGATCTAGGAGTAAGTTATAGATGATATATAATATTCACTAATTTATTGCATTTGATGAGGGCGTACCTACAATCGGGTCACGACTACTCTTTTTGTGGAGAGACGATATGATGTGGGTACCCAGGGGCCGTGAAGGGCTCGTCTTGAGATTTTGTCTGATAGGGTAGACGATAAGTGATTTGCTAGATCTGAGTCTTTCAATTAGCCCATCGCTACCTGGACTGAAAGAGGGGATGTGGCCATTCTTGCCTATTTCTGGTCAGGGCGTGCACTGTATTGTAGATTTCGCCAACCACTTTATATGGATGCGCCTAATGTTCGGTTCTAGTGCTTGTCATAAATTACTTACACTCAAACCTATTAACCATCTTAAAACATTCTAAAAAATCATTTTTTTCTCTCAACACGTCATTTGGCACTTTTTTATAAGTTCCATTTTAAAAATAGTTTTTTTTATATAAATTTTTTTTATGTAGTAGTTTATGGTGATTATTGTGAGGCGGTAGCTTCAACATAAGTGTAATGTTGTTCCCTTTCATTACAAGCGACGATAAGTAACCTCCGGTTAACACAAAACACGCTTGCAGCCTAAAATATAGAGTTAGATTTTTTAAAATAACGCTCGTAGAAATCCAACCACTTAGGAACACGTCGGTATTGTGTTTTTAGAATAGGGGGGGTCTTTAAGCCGATTGAAGGGAGTGGAAGCGAATTCCGAAATAATATAAGCATAGGAGCGGTGTTTTCATCCTTCGCGGAAGTGGTTTATATTGATAGGCATATATAGAAACTCTTCTCGAGATGGGAGGAGTAAAGATTGGTGTTGTTAGTGGAGCTCAAATACCAATTAATAGTGCCAATTAATTTTGGCCCATAAAATTGAAGCATATAGAGCGGAGGGTTTGAAACAGCCCCACTTCGCATTGGTTTTGGTTGACCCAAAAATTAAAGGAATACTCTTTTAAGACGGTCAAGATTTGAAAACTATGCCCCATCGCAGTAATTATGGGGGTCTTACTCTTTTTTTTCGCGCTCACGAGAAGTTCTGTAAGAGCCACGGTCTCCAGGTTTTCACACTCGGCTTTATCAACGCCTTCAAGATATGTAAGGCAGATTTTATTTAAATGTTTGACGAGATTAAAAGTTTCTCTCAGTAAACCCCTGTTCAAGAGAGGATAATATAAAATCAACACTCTTTGCGAACCGTGCGCCGTATATTCTTTGTGTGATTTTATATATAATATTATTCTCTTTATTTATATTATATTGTGGTTCTTAATTATTGAGGAAATATAAATTTTATAATCGTTTTGTTTGGATGTCTCTGATGTTAGTATTTATTTTGACTAAGTATTTATTTACATTATGGCTAGAAGATTGTATATTATATTATATTATATCTATATTTATTTTTTATTATATTATAATTCTTATTTTATTAGTGTGGTTCAATTCTTATTAATATAAGTTATCTTAAAAACACACTATATAAGTATATATATATCGTTATATTAGTTATATTTAGTTATCACTACTATATATATAATTTATATATATATATATTTATATTATATTATATATATATATATATTTTATATCATTATATATAATATATATATAATATTATTAGTTATATTATACTTATATATTATATATATATATTATATATTTATATATATATATATCTATATATATATATATATTATAATTATTTTATAGTTATTATATATAATTTATATTCACATAATATATATATATATTAAGTTATATATATATATATATTATACATTAAAAATATTTTTTATTCAAATAAATTTTGACCCTTCATTTAATTTCTTTTCATTTCATTTTTTTTTAACATTAGTAAAAAAATATTTTTATAAATTTTGTAGTTAGGGATATCTAAGTGTTTTTTAAATAATTCAAGTTTAAGCTTTCAATTAGTTATGATAAAATTTTTGTTTGTGTGATAATAAAGCAGTAATTACTTCTTTACAATTTTAACTAATTAATATTCATAATAAAATTAGTATATATATAGGTGTACTAGTATATATGTGCTTAGTCAGTGACTGGGGCGAGGAGTCCGGAATCGGGTTCGAGTCGAATCCGGATTCGAGCTCTCTCGAATCCCGGATTCGGATTTTCGGATTTCGAATCCGTGAGGGGCTTGCTGGATTCGATTCTGTGATGTCGGATTATCGAAGCCTGCTCCAGTTCATCACTTACGGGATTCGGATTCGTGGATTTGGAGGATCCAAGAGGGTGCTAGGGAAGAGCAAGGATTGTCGGGATTCAGAGAGTATTCGAGCATTTTGACACATACGGATTCGGATTCGGAGCTTCGATTACGAATCCTGGATTCGAATCGATGTCTATTGTTGTTTCTTTCATACAGCTCGTGAAAAAATCATTCAAAATAATGAAAGAAAAAACGCACGAAACTAGATATAATAAATTGGCATCACTATTAGAGAGCCAACCACAGGAGTGCTGTAGTGAGCACAATCAAGTGCATATTTCAGTTAATTTTTGGCTGAATCATATACGTCACATAGAAGAAATTAGTTGTACTAAGACCCTGAACATTTGGAAAACTTAATAATTTATAGACGAATATGTTAGATAGGACAGGGTCCAATATTGGGTTCGTACTAAGCTACGCCCAATTTTCAACCCCCCTAAAAATGGAACAATAAAATTTGGAATTATCAGTCCCGATTTTGAACCTATAACACCAAACCGTAGATTTTTTTGGCGCCTCTAAAACGTTGTTAATTTTGTGGGTGTTTTTTTCTTGTCATCTGTAAGTAATTTCTTTCAGAATATTCAGGTTTTAATTCAAATCCCAACGTTTTTGACATTTTTTCCGGCCATCAATTCCAGAATTTTTTTTTTCCGAAATGACTTTCAAACTTGAAATATGATATATTGGACCATTACCTGCAAAAGTCACGAAGTACTTTTTCGATTTTTTGAGTTTTTGTGCTCAGCGTTTCCAATTTTAAACCACTTTTTTTTGGATTTAAAAATGGAAAAATTGCGATAGATTTTTTCTTGTTTGGGGCGAAGTGGATGAAGATTTTTAGGGGCATATATCATCGAAGAGAGATGCACATTACTTTATACTTAAATAATTCTTTTGTTATATGCATTAGTTTGGATTTGTTTCTTGGAACAAATATTTAAAAGAAAAAATTTTTTGTGGAAATTTTTTTAAAAAATTTTCCTTTTGATATTCAAAAAAGTTATCTAAGTAAAAAAGATGCATCTCGCCGTATGGCAAGCCCTAAAATTTGGTATGTTGTTCGGAATGAGTAGGAATATTATATTCAATTTTTCCCTTTCCGAAAATTCAAGACGTTTGAGAAAAGTGAAATATTGAGATGACATTTTTTTCTACCTGTCCCGATCAACATCAATTTTGCATGAGCTTGTATTAGGTCGGGTAACGAACGCATCTTTTGTACTTAGATAGTTTTTTTGTATGACTTCAAAAGAGATTTTTGTTAAAAATATCAAATTTTTTTTTTTTGAAAATTTGTTCCAAAAACAAATCCAAGAACTAAATATACATATACGTAAAAAAATTATTCTTAAGTGAGAAAATGTGCATCTCTTCTGACTACATAGGCCCTGAAAATTTCCCACTTCGCTCGAACAGGAACAAAATTATCGCAATTTTTCATTGTCAAAATCCTCCAAAAAGTGGGTTTTGAAAATTGCGACAACGCTGAGCACAAAATCAAAAAATCGAAAGGTACCTTCGTGATTTTTTGGTAGATAAGGAACCATCTATGCGATAGTTATCAAGTGTTGAAGATCATTCGAAAAAAATTCTGGGAGTTGATTCGAAAAATGTCAAAAACATGGGTTTGGAGAAATGAAAATTCTGAAAGAAATGCTACAAGACACAGAAAAACAACAGAAAACAACGTTTTTAGAGGGCAAAATAAAGCTACAGTTTGGTGTTTTTTATAGGGTCAAAATTGGCTGATAATTCCGAATTTTAATGTCTATTTATTTAAGGGGTGAAAATTGGGCACTGACCTTAATAAATAGTTCAACCTCCCTTTTAAAAAAATTAATTTTAATTGTTGGTTATTTAAAGTTACTTAAAAATTATGAAGTTAATAAAGTTAGCATAGTTTGTTAATTAACTTTTTAAAAAAAATTGTATAAAAGAGGCCAGGCTTAAGAATTAAACAATTCACATTTTACTAGCGAGTTAAAGATGAATGTAAGATTTATTTAAGTATATAGTGGTGGTATAATATATATCTGATATTAATGTAGTATATGTAGTAGTAGTTGAGTAATAATATAGTAGATAGTATATATAATATATAGATATATAGTAAATATAGAAATATATATTATATATATATATTGAGTAATATATATATATTATAATTATATATATAATATATTTAGATATATATAGATAGATATATAAATAGTATATAATATCCATTTAAGGTATTATATATATATATATATATATTATATATATATAATATATAGTACTATACTAATGGGGCGTCGCCAGCTCCAAGCTAGGGGGGCGCTTTTAAAATTTTATAGAGCTCTTATATTATAATTATATATATATATATATAGTATTAATATAGCATAGTATAATAATATATAATTATAGTATAGATATTGGTAGTATAATATATATGATATAGTTACTATAAGTATGATATAATTAAAGAAGACATATTACCTGATAAACATTTTTAGAATGGATAATATAAATGATTTAATATATTAAAAATCAAAATATTTTTTAATTAAAAACAATAGAATGTCAACATACAATATGCAATGATGGAAAATCACAATATAGAGCAGTTGCAAATTGATATTAAACAAAGTAATTTCCTTGGGTTATAAGGGCAAAGTTTGATCAAAGTAAACTCGTTTGAATAAAATAATCAAAATTTCAAAAGATAAATGTTTCTTGTGCACCTCATGCATTAAGCCTCAGCCGTTTAAACACTGTCATCTTTCCATAGTACTTAGAAGCAAGTCTTGATCCTTCGCAGAGTGCCTAAAGAGAGCTCTACTGTACTGGTGGTGAATGGCTGGGCGAGTAAGTATCATTAAAGCCTTTTTCGTCGACGGAAAGAAAGGTTCTGTCCCCTTTAAGACTTGGAGACAACAAGTTCTTTTAGTTCTTCACTACTCCAGTTTATTGTCACTTCCAAATTTTGTACTGAAAAAGGTTCATCTTTTTTTAAAAGCTTTCCCTTCCCCCTTTTTTTCCCCCCCTATGCTTCTAAGTGGTAAAAAGCTATAAAATGAAGCTTTCTTTTTTCCTTCAACTCATCGATTGTTATGAGTAGCATGTGGAAAGGAAGTAGAGATTTTTTAATGCATAAGCAGGTGTATTTTCAGTAGAAGACCGTAATTCAAAAGAAGAGGTTATAGAATCCAGATGATACGGAGTTATTGAGGATCTATCTTCTCCAGAACTCCGTGAAATTTGTTGCTGGATGGTTGCTGCGGTGCTTGCAGGTGATGCTGCCTTTACCAACAATTTGTGGTAATAATTATATCAAGCGTCCCAGTTGCTCCGACGTTTGATTAGCTTCTTTTACCACTTTTCATGCGCGCATGATTTTTTTTCTTACGGAGTGCTTTCCGATGGGCTCCTAAGTCCTAACCATTTTCCACAATGTGTTGAATGTGCTTGGAGGAATTTTTGACGATATTCAAGTTTTTGAATTGGTAGAGTCATTTTACAACTGGGCTTGCTAATTGCGCAGAGTTACTTCGCGAATCAATAATCATCCATGATGAATGACGACTTAGTATGTTACCGCTAGTAATAGCTACTGAAAGCGCTTTTTCCTGTTGCTGTATTCTACTATCAATGGAAATGGTTTCTAATGCTTTGCATCTTCGTACAAAAGAGTCCTTAACACTCTGATTGCACTTGTTTTGTATATTTATAACTATAAGTATCTATATATAATATATATAATATATATAATTATATTTTATATATATATATATATATAATCTATTGATATATATATTTATCAAATATAATATATATGCATTTTATTAAGGTTCCAAATCCATATTCTATAAAAACTACCAGGCGCTACCGGGCAAAGGAATACATTGTGGACTGCTGGTAAAATTTTACGTTTAGGAAAAGAAAAGTCATATCTAAAAACTCAACCATGGGCGCCGGCAGGATGAAATCTAAGGGGGGCCAGATTTTTTTAAATTCGAATTCACAAGGAAAGCATAATATATATAATAGGTATATATATATCATAATTATATATATATATATAATATATATATATATATATATATATATATAATACTATATATATTTCATATTATATATATATATATATTATATATAGTATTATTATTTTAGAGATATAATATTATATATATAATATATATATATTATATTTATATCATATATATTATATAATGATATTATAATATATATATCTATATATATTACCTATATATTATATATATATATAATAAATATAAGATATATATATATATATATAGTATATATATATATATATATATCACTATATATATATTATATTAATCTATATTATTATATATATATAATATATATATATAGTATATATACATATATAGTAGAAATATTTATAACTGTGCACTGAGCAAACATAATCCATTTAATCGATCTTCAAAAATGGTTGACCTTAGCCAAGTTTTAACTCTACTTAAAGAGCTGAACGATATTCCAATTGTGCAAGTCGTTGGTGAAAGCGTTAGAAGAATTTTAATTGCTTGTAAAACACCAGGGAAAAAAGCGCAATGTTTTAGGATCAGTTTACTATAGCACACATTTTCGTCTATATATCTAACTCTTGGTCCCCATCTGATTTCTTCCATAAGTTGAACCATGAATCTGCTTCACCTTTCCATGTTCTCAATATTGTATATAGTTTAAAGTGATTCAATTTTCCTGTTTTATTCAGATATGGTTAAATTTTTAATTCTAGAGGGGTGTAAAATACAGATAAATGTTGGTATTCTGTTGTCGTCCGAAAATCTGATATGCAGAAACGAAATCAGTGAATCTAGGTATGGTATAAATAGAGAAACCCTAAAATAATCCTCCACAGAACTTAATCATGGAGAAAGGTTTAGGTTTTAGCATTTGTTTGGACCATACGGGCATTGAGATATTCCTAAAGAAAATATAATTTCTGTAAGTTCCGTTAACACTGGCTAAAAGTTCCTCTGAGAAACAGAACGCGACATGTTTTTCGTCTCTATTTGTTTTACTATTTCTACCTTTTCAACGTTACTGTGAACCTCTTCCAGATTGATAGTTTTAGTTTGAAGAATGTTCGTGAAGGCTTCAAAGTAAGAGGAATACTTGGCATGTATAACTAGCAAGATATGAATTCCTTAGGAGGTTTCTTGTTTGCTGACTTGAAGTCGAAATGCTGCTGTTCCGTGGCATTAAGTTATCTTTTCTGAATCGATGTACAAATGTGAAGGAAATGTTTTAAAAAAAAGATTCTGATGAACTTGTATTTGAGGACATCTTGTTCGCAAAAATGGTGATATTCATACTTAGTTTCCTACGGCAATGAACTTTCCGAAAAAAATTCCTTAAAACTTCTTTCACTGTGCCCATAGTATTTCGAAAATTCGGGAACAGGATTCAAGTCATTAACAACTAAATTTAAGCGAGAAGCACAGTGGAAAATTTGGCCTTGGGATTAGATTTGGGGAAATTTTTCTTTTATTTCGTACTAATCAATTGTTCTCTTTTCCTCCATGTGATTGAGCATCCATCAAAATCCAGAATCCAAACGTAACTTTATATAATTCATATTTCTAAGAATTTGTATAGGCCTTCATCTGGTAGTCAATAAAATTGACCTTCTGCTATATCTTCTTTTTAATTTTTTTCAACGGAGTAAAATACCCTAAAAATTTTCTCTAACTGATTCATGACACCTTAATCAGACGAAACGTGTACATCATATTGACAGCTTGCTCCACCCCAGAAATGTTCTGCTGGTTTCAATTCCGCTAAAGTGAAAAGCCTTATTCACTTATCTCTTGTCATAATCCATCCACAATGTGTTTAAAGCAAATTAGGTCCCCGCATATGGAATGAGCTCATTCTGGAACGGGGCATGTATGTGGATTGTGGTGGGTAATTTTTGATTACCACTCGCATCATCTGATTGTAAATGCTCAGTGAAGCACAGCGATCACCAGCTTCAAACTCGTGAATTTTCCACAAATCCGAAAAATTACCCGAATCTGCACTGCCTCGGACAGCTAGATCATGGGTTCTACAGAAGATCAAAGTTGAAATTAATGACAACAACTATTTTTTACCGATAATTAAATGTTCCGCATTATTTAATTGTTCAAAAACATTAAACACGTTAATGAAATTAATATTCTTTCAAAAATTTCTCCCTGCTGACAGGCAGCCTCTATGCCACTGAGAATTATCATGGTTCCTTGCATGTGAGTGAAGTCTTTATATTTTAAGATTGTTCTGACAATAAATGAACCCAAAAACCCCCTCTTTTGACCAAGACCTAAATTAACCGCAATAATTTTACAGAAGGGTCCTTTTAATTTTTTGAATATACTAAACAACGAATTGTATTGATTTAGCCAAACGTAAAGGAAATGCCCTTTGCCTCCTGTGATATCTTGCTTAAAGTGTAAGTGCTTAGTGGTTTGCAACGAGTTTTTGTTAATATCAAAATTTTAGCATTGTCAAGTAATATCCTATTTTGTAGTAATGTAATTTCCAATACAAGGTCAGCACAAACGATTTCAACAGTTGGTTCTACGGCAGATGCGAAGCTTCATTCATATGATTAATACAGGTGCGATCAATACTCGGCGGACGGGCATTAGCCGGCCATTTGCATTAAAACACTAGAAATATGACCAGTACCACATTAAAAATGTGTCCGTGTTTGTTCAGTTAAAGAGTATTATAATTATCATATCAGGCAAGGCCGTCTTAATTATAATTTATCTATTTTGTAATTTAAAAAATATTTTTTTTTTTCCTTTTTAAAATTTGCTAGCAAATTTACAAAGAATATTTATTTTTTATATATATATATATAATAATATATATATAATACATTTATATTATTATATTTATATATAGATATATATATATATTATTATTAATATTATATATATATATACCATATATATATATAATATATATATATATTATATAATATATATTATATATATCGTACGTAAATAGGTATATATCAATATTGTATGCAGGCAATAGAATATCCAGGGCAATATTCATTGCTAGACTTATTATAAAAAGAAGTTTTCATATATTAATACGCGAAAGAAACATAAATTAGGTTATTAAATGTCAAGAGGAGAACCTAGGCAAAAATGCAGAAAATTCAAAAAACTTGACATCTAGAACAAAGTTATAATAAATGGAAGAAATAGGATTGCTTCAGGAAACGAAAAAAAAAAAAACTTTAAGAAAAAAGATCAAATTCCATATTAAATTTCAATAATTAAAAATAATAATCATATCATCAATAATAATAATAAAATAATAATAATACGAGTAATATCTGTATTATTAAAAATGTAATAATAAATAATAATAATAATAATAAATTAGGACACATTTCAAAGTAGTTTTCCCATTAAATATATATTTATTTCAGATTTATTTAAAATTATAGCATCCAATATTGGGGATTTTTGGGACCCCATTTTACCCCTTACCACTAAAACAGGGACATAAAATTCTTATTTGTCAGACAATTTTGAATGGGTTTAAAGCAAAACCTGCAGCTGTTTTTTTTTATCTCTAGAACGTCATTTTCAGGTGTTTTTCTGCGTCTGTAGTCATTGTTTCGGCGTTTTTCATTTTTTTTCAGACCTAATTTTTAATATTTTTTGATTCACTTCCTACAATTTTTTTCGAAAAGATGACTTCAAACTTGAAATATACATAGATGGGTCTATTACGCGCAAATTGCACATAGTTTTTTGATTTTTGGAAAATTGTGCTCAGCAACGTCAAATTTCAAAACCTACTTTTTTATTATTATTATTTGCTGAGCACAATTTTTTTCCAAAAATATTAAAAACTAACATTTGCATTTTGTGCGTAATAACCCATCTTTGTTATATTTTCAAGTTTGAAGCCTTTTCCAAAAAGAATTGGTAAAGTTGATACCGAAAAAAATTGTCAAAAAAATTAGGTTCGGAAAAAATGAAAACGTCGAAACAATGATTACAGACACAGAAAAACACCTGAAAATGTGTTCTAGAGGTCAAAAAAAGCTCCGGTTAGCTTTTTTTCCATCAAATTTGTCTGAAAATTAAGTAATTTCATGTCCACTTTTTAGTGGGCTCTAAATGGGGTCCCAACATTCCCATTATTGGATCCACATACATCTTAAAACAAAGAGAATGATAAATTGTTGCCCTATAAAAAGAGCTATCTTTTTATGGCAAAAATTTATCAAGTGTCGTACAGTACAAAAGTCTGAAATATATTTTAACTGAAGTTACAGCAGGATAGGGGAGGGCAGAACGTAGGGGAGGCCTAAGAGAGGTAGGGTGTAGGCTATTTGGGCAAAGTTTGCAAATTTGTCTTTTCCGCTTGCGGGGAAAGTTTCTTGATATATTATATATTTTATATATTATATATATAATATATATATATATATATATATATATAATATATATATATATATTATTATATATATATATACTATATTATTATATATTTGTTATTATATATATTCATTAAATTATTTTATTTTGTTGTTTTTTTTCTTTTGTTCGTATGTGCAATAGCATTTTTAATCTTTGAGCATTTTCTTTCGGTTGTATCTGGGCTTGCCGGTGGCTTTACTTTCTTTCTTCAGCAGAGTGAAAGTACCCCAAAAGCTGAAATTCCAGGTGAAAGCCGTTGGTGCGCTGCATGGGTGCCCTGTACGCGGGCTAGAACTATTAACGAGCTTGCCCCCGCCCTCACGGCGGCCCATGACAATAGCTACACGGTAAAAAAGAAATACTAGTTTTTGGATGCCTGGTTAAAATTATAGTTAGGGAAATTAAAGAGAAGAAAAATTATTGTTAATAATTAATAGGTAATAGTATGAGGAGAAAGCCTAATTAAGACCTTTTTTATACGTGACTCGTTAAAATAAATAGACTTTTTAGTATAAGTTAAATTTGTTTTTATTACTTTATAGTTACTTTGTCAAATTGTTGTGACCGTAGACCGATGGCAAGGAGTCGGGGCTCGTCTCGGCCTTCCGGGGAACTACAGGGTAGAACTAGTTCCCCCCTCCGGGGAGGGTCTCGCGACCCCCGCTCTTTGAGGATTCGTGGGTTTGGCGGGCGGACCTCCGCCCCTCCCCTTTACGGGGTTATGGAAACGTGCCCCCCCTTGTGTTCCCCGTCGGCTCGAGCCCCCTACAGTGCCGTGTAATAAATCTTAACAAATAAGATATATAGTATATATATATATATTATATATATATAAGTATATAGCGTATATATATATATATATAATATACCGGTAGTATAATATGAATATATATACTCTGTCCCGCCCGCCGGCTCGATCTAGCTAAAAACAAATATGGGGATGGGGTTTTTTTAATAATCCTTTTTTTTTTTTTTACGATTTTACCCTACTAACATTGTTACATCATAGACACTTCCAAAAACTGCTTTCCTTTTCCCTGTAGTATTCGCCAGTTCTTTTTTAGATATTTTCTGTTTTTTTACATTTTCCTCACTATAGGATTTAACCAGGAATTGCCAACAATGTATTACATTTTCCTGTAGCAATTGTAGTTTTATGAGATAATGGAATTTGATGGCTCTTTCTAGAGCTGGCCCTATATATGATTATATATAGATATATATATATATAATATAACTAATATATATATATATATTATTATATATTATTATTTATACTATATATAATATATATAGATATATATCAAAAGTAGGCGAGGCCTAATTAAGAAGTCTTTGGAGTCTAGTAATGAAAAGCGAAATACCGATACTATAACATTACCGCCCCGCATCAAATTTAACTGAAACGTTAAAGAGTATAGAAAATTACACAAACTGACTTTCTTTTGATATATTATAGCTTGTTCCCTTTAGTACCTAGGAAATGAAGCCATATGATGTAGGACATGAGAACTACCAAAATCACCACTGCAATCGCAGAAATAAACACTTCTAGGGGGGGCAACTGCCCCCCCCCCCCCCCTGAACGAAGCCCATATATATATAATATATATATATATATATTATATACTAATATATACTAATATATAATATATATATTTATATATTATATACTTATATATATATATCATTTAAATAATATTATTAGATTAATTATTTAGCAGGAAAATAAATATGTATATCAGGCCAGTAAAAAAAATTAAAAATGAAAAAGAAACAATTTTTTTTGATATTTCCCATAAATATTTGAAAAGAAATATGTCAATATTTTGGTTGGTTGTAATTAATTTTTTTGGTAAAAAAAAATCAATTTCCAGAATCTGAATCCGGATTCGGATTCGATTCCGAAGGTGCTGTACATGATTCGATTCGGATTCGAGAATTTTCACACACAAGGATTCGGGATTCGAACCCGAAGGTGCTGGATTCGGAGGGTTCGGATTCGGATTTCGAATTTGGACTCACACGGATCCGGATTTCGATTCGAATCGCAAATTTCGCAGCCAATATGCCCTTCTCTGACACATCTATTTCTCTCTGGTATATATATAGTATAATATATATAATATATATATATATATATTATATATAATCCTTTTATTTTACTACGGTCATATTTTTATTATATAAACATCGTTTATATATATATATATAATCTATATATATATATATATATAATTATATAATATATATATATTATATATATATATTATATATATATATATATATATATAATATATATATATTATATATAATAAATATATATATAATATACATATATATATATAATATAATATATATATATATATATATATATATATATTATATTATTATATTATAATATTATATATATATATATATATATATATATATATATATATAACTTCTCAAGATAGAACCAAAAATAGGTATTCACATTTTACTGGTTTTATCCGGTATATACTTTTATTCATTTTTTTTTTTCATATTAGAATTTAATTATATATAATTTTGATATTTTTTTTTAGTGTCACGAGACATTCTCTGCTAATTAACAAATTCTTCTTAATCTTTCAGATCTTTGCAATTTCCCATAATATGCAGATTTCTTTTATTTAATCTTTAAATTTAATAAGTTTTACGCTATGTTTTCCTTCCTCTTGTTTAATTTGTTCACATGAATCTTAAATTAAAATTAGTGATTTTTATTTTTTTAGGTTTCGATATGTATAACGTACCTGGAAGAATACACTTGGGTAGGCAGAGTTTATATATATATATAGTATATATATGATATATATATATATAGTATATATATATATATATATATATTATATATATATATATATATATTTATATATAGGGGAAAGATGTATTTCATAACAGCAAAAATTTCTTATACTTATTATCTCATATCTCAAAAACTACAATAGCTTTACAGGGAAAAGGAATACATTGCTGGTATGCTGTTCAATTTTAGTCCGGAAAATGTATAAAAAAAAAAAAAAAAAAAAAAAAAAAAAAAATCTCAAAAAACTACAATATTAAAATTTTGCTTTTTTTTTTTTTACGCTAAAAGAATACCCAAGGGTATACGGCACCGATGGCAGGGAGGTCGGGGTCTCTCGGCCTTCCGGGGAAACGACGGGGTAGGACTATTCCCCCTCCGGGGAGGGTCTCCGGGAACCCCGCGCTCTGTTGGTATTTGGGTGTCGCGGGGTTCCTCCGCCCCTCCCCACCGGGGTATGGAAAACGTCCCCGCCTGTGTTCCCCGTCGGCTTCGAGCCCCCTAGACAATTGCTGTGTAAATAACCTTTACAAAAATTAAAAATATATATATAATTGATTATGTCCCCTGGTCCTAAAAAAAAAATAGCCAATATTATTTTATTTATTTATTATTAATTTTTTTTTTTACAGATTTCCTAACTAAAATTTTAAACAAGGATCCCAAAAATGTATTCCCTTTTCCCTGTGCTATTGTAGTTTTTGAGAAATTTTTTTTTTTTATTTTTTTTTTTTTACATTTGCCCCACCTAAAATTGGGACCCAGCATTCCAAAACAATGTATTCCTTTGTCCTGTAGCTATTGTGTTTTTGAGATATCTGTTTTAAAAATTATAGTTTTGCTGTTTAATGAAATACATATAAGCCATATATATAATAATATATAATTATATATTATGAATATATATATATATATATATATATAATATATTAATATAGTATATATATATATATATATATTATATACTATATATATAGGATATATATAGTATATATACTATAAATATTATATAGTATATATATATATATATATATAGCTAACGAAACAATTGAAAACATATTTTAATAATTATAATACGTACCTATTTATTTGTATGAAAAGCTTGTTTACATTATATTTACCAAATACTTAATTTTAAATCATATTCCAATTGAGTAATTTCTTAGGCCTATTATTTTTTTAAAATAAATAAAGCTGTGGTTTTATAGATAAAGTTTTTTTAAGCGTTTTTTTTCTTTAAAATAAAAATCATAATAATAAGCTCCATTATGCATTATTTCAATTATTTTATTATATAATGCTAAATACCACTTAAATAAAGTTATATAAAATGAATATTCAATATCAGAACAATCAGACACATCCGATACAAAAATTTTAAACAAACTGCCACAAGCCACACATTTCGTACATATTTACGGGAAGAGAACGAAAGGTTTCATATATTTTCGATTATAGGTAGGACAGACTAGCCCGCTCCCTTATAAGTTGATGTAAAAAATGATGTCATTCGTCCACCCGGTGCAAAGAATTTTACTTCTAAGATCAGAGTAGGAGCGAGAATTTCTAAATGAATTCAATTATTATTTTAGCTATTATTATTGTGGTTGTTTTTCTTTTAATTTATGATGCAAAATAGCTTCTTTTTAAACTTTTATATAAAATTTTAATAATTTAGTATACTTTTACAATTTAATTTCAATTATTTAAAACCTAAAAAATATTGGGTAGGAGCTACCTACCCGGCCTACCCTATATATACGCCCTTGATATATGTATATATTTTTATACAAATAATATTTTGAAGTCAACATGGCTTCTCCATCTACCGACCTTTCGGCCACTGACCTTGAGGTCTTTAACTCTCTTATACAACAGAGACACCTTGCGGAGTCTTGTGGAGGGGACCCTTCACAAAGTTAACTCTTGCAATTTAGATTCCAACTTGGATATCATCCAGTTGGAATCACTTATAAAAAATTTAGGAAAACTTGATTTTGACATTGAAAATATTAATTTCAAACATAAATTTTCTCGAAGAAGAAAATTTATTACTTGATGCCGATGAGAATTATATTCAGCACATTTCTATTTTGGACACTATAAGTGCCCTTAAAAATAAAATTAAAACTAAAACAGAAAATAAACCAAAAAATAAAACACTTCACGACCAACGTGAAACTATAAGGCTCTTAATAGATGAAATCTGTTTCGAGACCAAAATACTATTTACAAATAGATACCCTTTGATGCACAAATATCCACTAATAGTCGAACAATTAGAATACTTAAATGGTGAGTTGAAGAGATATGATCCTCTCATACTAAAAATCATTACTACTGAAGAGGCTTTACTGGAAGAAAACCGTAAATGTCTCAAATATTATTTACTTGTAAAAAATATTATATCATATCTTGAAATTAATTATCGACATATTATTTGTGTATATTGTCAACAAAAGCATCATGCTTTTGAGTGTGAGAAAATCTCCACTCCTTCTTTGAGACGTCAATACTTAGTAAATAATAATCTTTGTTTATCTTGTTTTTTATCTAATCATTCCATAACCGAATGTTTAATGGTCAAACCTTGCATTTTTTGTAATTCACTAGGGCATCATTCAACTCTATGTGAAATGTTTGAACCAAAATCATCCTCTGGACCCACTGAAAGTGATTCAGAGGAAATTGACGATCTCAATACCACTTATTCTTCCTATGAGGAAGATATAAAATATCTTTTTGAAAATCTAGAAAATAATATTGAAAAAATTACATCTGAAAAATTATCAAATAATAATAAAATCTGCATCACCAGAAATTTTGCCATTCAAATTTATTTAACAATAGTGTCCTCTTAGGAGACACTAAAATTATTTCATCTTTTAATTTAAATTGTTCTCACCTTCCCCTTCTCACAGAGAAGTGGGAAAACCATTTTGGGCCTTCCTTCACCTTTAAAAATCCTTCTTGTCTATCACAGTATGGTAAGAAGGTAACCTCTCTTGAATTGGCTTCTTCCCCACAGAGTAAGGAGAAGTCCTTAATGACTTTTTCAGAGCAAGGAAAATGTAATACTTATAAAAATACTTGCAAAAATACTTATAAAATAATAATGAAGGATGGTTCCTCCTTTTCTTACTCCCAAACAAGTGGAGGAGAAAATTTATTTCAATTTGTGGGAATCAATTTAATAAAAAATTTGAAATCACTCAATAGCTATGAGTGAAACTTTTGCAGTTGGTTCTTGTAAAGATCAACTCAATTTATATCTTAAAAATATTAAAATTAAAATTGGTAATAAAAATTGTTTGATAAACTCAACATCAAAAATGGTCACAGTTTCCAACAAGGAAATTGTACCTTTTAAAACTAAAATTGACTATTGCAATTTTAGTCAAAATAAAATTTGTCTTCATTCTCTATCAGAGGTAAAGACTTTAAAACTCGATTATACAATACCTCTTTCTCCCAACAAAGGAGAAAAAATTTGTCACTCTTCTCTTAAAAAAGAGAAGTACTCTCTACAATGTTCTTTTAAGTCAAAAAAGAACTTTACCCATTTTTCTTTCCAAAGAAATTATACTACAATAAAAAACTATTGACTTCCAACCAAAGGGAAGTTATTCCACAAAAGGGAGGGAAAGGTGTCTCATTTGAGTAATGACCACCCCCACCTTTATATTACCACTAAAGGTGAGAGAATAATTATGAGAAACTCTGATTTTCCCTCATCTAACCACCTTAAACAACTCTTTTGAATGAAGAGTTATGCCCTTCTGAGGAACAGGAGGACTCTATAACCATGGGGTATGATCCCTCCTCCTCTCTTAACACTTTTTTACCACAAAGTCAAAAATTGACTTACAAAAAAACACTCTTGTCCGGGAACTTAGTGAACGGACCTTAAACAAATTTGATTAACCAAAGGGGGATAGGGTTTGCAGCCACATATCAAACTATCTACCCCCCCTCTATTTGTCAAACTGGTACTGTGGCAAAGTACCTTCTCATATTTCTTGTATATAGCAGATTTTTTTGTATCTTTTTGTTCTTTTTGTTTGCTCTGGGGTTTCTGCACCCCCTCCTTAGTTTAAGTTAGGTTTAAGTTAGTTTTAAGTTTCTCTTTGAAAAAATTATTGTCTCGGCTGAGACTTTTGGGAACTCCCAACTTATTAAAATTATTATTTGGGGTAAAAAATACCCTTTTGTTTTAGTGGTGCCTTTCAGGCCACTATTATATCTTCTTATTGGACAAGTGTCAACTCATTCAAATATTTAGCTTTAAGTTCTATTCTCCCCCTCTCTCGTAGGTGCTGAGGGGTGGGGGAGCTGTAAATAATGCGCACCATTATATAAAATTAAAAAATAGTTCAATTCTCTTATTGTCTCAACTGAGACTTGGGGACTTGGGGAGTGGAACCCCCCCCCCCCTCTCTAAAAAATTTATAACAATTTGAATTTGTCTCTGCTGAGGTTGGTGAAACATTCACTTTTTATAAAAAATTATTTTTGAACAACTTATATTGTCTCAACTGAGATTTGGGGGTGGAACCCTCCCCCCTCTAAAAAATTTATAACAATTTGAAATTGCCTCTGCTGAGGTTGGTGAAACTCACCTTTTGTAAAATATTAACCCTTTATGGCTTTAAGCATCGATATCGGCACGTTTCACAGAAAAGCCTGTAACTCTCGAAAAAATTGTAATTCAAGCGGTATCTGGCAGTTTTTTTATTTCAGGTTTCGATTCCTTGCATTTTAGATAAGTTTTGACCAATAATAGGCTATTCAATGGCGATTGCGTCACATCAAAGTGTTCAAGGTCTCAATTTTTTGTGCCAATTTTAAACAGTGAATTTTCAGCTGAAATAATGGAAAATAACTCAAATAAAGGTAAGTACAGAGCTTCTAAAAAAATATTTTTCATTTAGATATATATATACTATGAATATATTTACCTTCAGGTTAACTATAATTTACTATTTCTTTTTAGGCTACATAGGCTATGCTAATGTAATGCGATTGACATTTTTCGATCATTTTTTATAATTCGTATACAAATCCCACTATTAAAATGATAATCGTTATATCTTACTTGATAATATAATATATAAATACACTTGTTACAAAATCAAAACATATTTCAGTATTGCATTATTTTGAGTGATAAATTGTAATTTTGATGTTGATGGTGGTCAAATTCTTCAAACAGTTCTCACACTTTTCCTTTTCTTCTTTCGTGATGTTTGGCATACATTTTTCAAAGACGTATTTTTAACACCAAAGAATCCTACAAATTGAGGACAGATTTTGAAACATTTCAAAGTATAGAGACAGTGAGAAGGCACATGTGCGAGTCGAGAATGTCCCAGTCAATTAGAGTAAATAGAATCAATAATCCAACATGTTCATGAAAAACCCACACAGCACCCATAAGGCTTGTCAATATTGAGGAAGGTCTAAACAAGAGTATATGCAAAATTTACAATATAAAATTTGGTATATAATTTTTGTATTATTACATTTAACGGGAAAATTAAATTCTAACTCGATTTTAAATTTTGAAAAAAATAATTATTTATTACTTTATCATAATATCAATTTCCTGCTATAAAATATGAAAGTATATCACTGTTTAGTGTTTAATATAAAATAAGTTTTAAAGATGATAATTCATTAAAATTAACAGCTCAGAAAATTTAGTAATTTTAGATAAAGACCTCTTTTGTTTCTTTCATTTTTTTATTACATTCCTGTTTTTTATATTTTATCAGTTCTGTATACATATATATCTACTTCTTTATCTAATTCTCTATTCAATTGTAAGCTTTTGTTTCTATCTCTTGTACTGATTTGCAAAGTTATCTATCTATTAATCTAATTCTTGATATATTTATCTATCAATTTGCAAGTCTATTTACATATACATCTACTTCTTGATCTAATTCTCTATTCAATTGTAAGCTTTTGTATCTAATTCTTGATCTATTTTTCTACTGATTTGTAAGTTTGTTAATAAATCTTATTGTTGATATTTTTCTGTATCAATTTGCAGTTCTATTTACATATACATCTACTTCTTTATTTAATTCTCTATTCGATTGTAAGCTTTTGTATCTATTTCTAGATCTATTTTTCTGCTGATTAGTAAGTTTCTCTATCTATAAATCTAATTCTCGATCTATTTCTCTATCGATTTGTAAGTTTAGTTTTCTATAACCCTATATCTCAATTTATCTCTCTATACATTTGTAAACTTTGGTATCTATAAATAATATAAATCTTGATCTAATTTTTCTATTGACTTGGAAGATTTTTCATACATTTATCTAATATTTTATCTATTTTGTCACAACTGATTTGTAATTTTTATCTATAAATCTATTTATCTATTCAATCATCTAAAGATCTTTTTTTACCTTCATACACATATCTAAAATCACTAAACTAAAAATCTGTTTCTTTTTCTAAAGAAGTTTATCTCTATCTACAAAATTATTCTGTTCACATTTTCCTTAAGTGTAAATTTATCTATTTTAATCAATTTTCTTTCTTTTTCAATAATAATAATAATAATAAAATAATAAATAATCAATAATAATAATAACTAATAATAATAAAATATAATAAATAATAATAATAATAAATAAATAAGTATAATAAATAAAATAATAATAATAAGTAAAATAATAATAATAATAATTAATTAAAATACAATTAATAGTAATAATAATAATAATAATAATAATAATTAAAATCAATAATAATAATAATAATAAATAATAATAATAATAATAATAATAATAATAATAATAATAATAATAATAATAATAATAATAATAATAATAATAATAATAATAATAATAATAGCGTTTATAATAATAATAATAATAATAATAATAAATAATAATACATAATGAATAAATAAAAGGATGTAATAATATACTGAAGAATGAAGTTTATGATCATCAAAAATTTTCCAACACCGATCATTATGTTTCTCAAATGGATCACTTCAACATATATAAATGACCTCGTCAGCTTTTAAAAATGAATAATAACCGTGCGGAGAAAAGGGTCCTCTAAGCAGCTACTCAAGAGGTCTTCCAACTAAGATCATAGGTGCTTCATAAGTTGGCATCACTGACCTCTCTCTCCCCTCCTTCAATGATAATAACGATGGGATTGATTATTCGGAAGGTATAAAGAAGAACCCTGGGAAGGGTGGCGTCAACCAAGGGGTCAGGGGGTTCAATGACCCCCTTAAAAGGAAATTTTATGACGGTCTATTAAAATTAGAAAGTTTTTTATAGTTAGGGCCATAAACTAAATGATCACATTTATATAATTAATTATTTAGTAAATTATTTTAATATATATATTTATCTTATTATTATTATTATTATTATTTTATTTTATTATTATTATTATATATTATTATTATTTAATTATTATTATTATTATTATTATTATTATTATTATATTATTATTTTAATTATTATTATTATGACATGATCACATTTATTATAATTATTTTTTAGATTTTCTTTAAATTATTATATTTATTTATTTATTATTATATTATTAATTAATTATTATTTTATTATTATTATATTATTATTATTCATTTATTATTATTATATTATTATTATTATTCATTATTATATTATTATTATTTATATATATATTAATATATTATTATATTAATATTAATTATTATTATTATTATATATTATATTATTATTATTATTATTATTATTTTATTAAAACTGAGAAAAAGGAAGAATCTCCGAGTAAAAGTTAAAGAGAAATCCACATTTCCTTTTAATATAATAAAAAGCGAAAATGAATGATCAAAAAAATTAGCACTAACAAAAATTTACTTAATTAACCACTTTAAATCATAATAAATACAATAAATAACTAAATAAATAGTTCCAATTGCGAAAATGAATAATATGTAAATGGATGGGGCTGCACTATTTGAATTTTAAATGCTATAAATACATTATCTAGATGTCTGTGGAACTATTCCCAGATATTATATCATACTAATATATATATATAAAATAATCATATATATAATATATATTATATATATATATAACTATATAAATAAGGTTGGAAAAAAACCATGGTTTTTTTAAAAAAACCAAAACCATTGGTTTTTAAATAAAACCAAATAAACCAAGGTTTTTTTTTTTTTTGGGTTTTTATGTCTATTTGATGTAATGTGGTTTTATTTTGGTTCTTACTAGATTTAAAGGCACACAATTCACTACTGGAAACTCGTATATCACATTTGCTAAACATATTTTAAAATCCTATAAATTTCTTTAGAATTCTCAAATTCAAATTTTATGATAACTAACGGTATAAAATTATATTATTTTTTTGAAGTTTAGTAAACTTTTGTAATTAATAAGAGATATATCATAATAAAACTCATCTGAAAAAAAGGTTATACTTTATATTTCACTAAAAAAAAAAAAACGCATAAAGAAAAGTTTTATTCAAATTAACCTATAATGCATCTTCTAATACATTCTTATTACCTTCATATTGAATACTAGAATAAATATAATATATTATATATATATAAATAAATATATATATATAAATATATATATATATATATTATATATATAATATATATATATATATATATAATAAATATATTGATAGAGAGAGAGGAGAGAGAAGAGAGAGAGAGAGAAGAGGATAGAGAGAGAGAGAGAGAGAGACGAGAGATGAGACGAATTATCATTAAAAGTCGAAACTGGAATTATCATTAAAATTTTATACAAAAAACTATTTCCCTGCTTTAGCTGTCCTAACCTATTTCTAAGTTGCTGTGCACAAGTGCCAAAAGTTGAATACATAGCCCTTTCAGACATAGCAGTGAGTCTGACAATAATGCTTATTATTTTATATATGACCTTCTCGATCTAATTTTTCTTTTAGAATATGTCCAAGATGAGAGGAGTCATTTGCTGACAACAATCATCAAATAGGTTAATTTCGAAATGGAGGCACGAATTGCTCTTACATTTTTATTCCAATAAACTTCCACGCTTTGAATACTTCATCCTTTGAATTATCTGTGTCTGATATCTGGGTTAAAAATATATGCAATAATTGACTCTTGTTACTGCCTGCATATACCCCTTTAGCTTGTTTTAAATCTTGTCGTGAGTGGTGATCAATGCTGTTCTGGCTCGCATATTCATATTTGTCCAATATTAACAATCATCACTTAGTTTACAGTCATGCCTGTTCTAGCTTGGTTACGTGCCTTACACACCCACACATGAGTTCTTATTACTACATCTTTCGAAATGTGTCACTCGATGTAGTAAATGAAATTCTCAACACTCGAAACAAGATCATTTGTTAAAACATGTTAAATTTACAAAATATATATATATATATATATATATAATGCATATGATAATATATATATATATATATTATATATTAATATATATAGTATATATATAATGATATATATATATATATATTATTAAATATAAAATAATATTATATATGTATATATATATATATAAATCATTCTCACAATAATATAAAAGCTGACGAAAATTTTTTATTCTTTCATTATCTCTTTCTTCACACCATAGAAAACCATATCAAAATGCTAAAGAAAACCATTAATAATATATTTTTTAAAGATATTTTATCATGTTTTTTATTTTTAAAAACTGATTTGGTTTTTTTTTATTGTGGTATTCAACAGTTATAAGCCAATGGTTTAACCAAATGGTTTAAACCATCCCACTCTAATATATATATATTAATTATAATATATAATAGATATATATAAATATATATATATGTATAATATATTATATATATATAATTATATATATATATATAATATATATTATATAATATATATATATATATAATATATTAATTAATATATATAATATAAATATCATATAATAAATATATAAATATATAATATATATATATTTAATCAATATATATTAATAAAATTATAGTATGATGATATATATATATAATATAATATTATATATAGATATATATTAATATATATATATATTATATATATATATATATATAATATAATATATATAATATATATAATAATATATTATATTATAATTAAATATATATAATATATATATATATATATATTATTTACATTATATAAATATACTTTATATATATGTATTATATAGATATAATATTATATATATAATATATATATATAATATATATATCATATAATAATCCACGCTCTATTTAACGGTACCGACACTCATAACTGACCAAATTAAGATATTTATTTATCTTAACAGCGACACAATCAATTGTTACGAAAGGGGGTCATTTAGATTTGGGGTGGTGTTCTGCTGAGTGTGTAGCATGAGCCCTCAGTTACGGTGTTGTGACTAAAGTCTGAACATACATTCCAGTCATCATACACCAGTTCGCCGTATTCATTGTTTCTTACATAAATATATTAATTCTAATATTGGATATTGTCAGAGCTGCTTCCTACGCTCAGACTGTGTAGAGCACTTCGCCTAGCAAACGAGGGGCCCAGGTTTGAGAACTGGGTTGGAGCGCAGAGAAATGTATTTATCTCTATTATCTCTACTGCTTCGTCTACTCAACCTGTTAATGAGTACATTGGCAGCGTGCTCTGCTAATCGGGAAAAACGTCCGGTTACCTAGCGATAAGCCTGGCCAGCCCGCGATTGGCGTAGCCCCAAGTTACCCAAGGCCTTTCTCGTTGGTTCACTGACAGCGCCGTAAATCGGTTCTACCTGGGGATGTTGAGTTGAGTCTGGATGTATGCCACGTCACATTGCAGTTCTAATATTATCCCTGAATATTGGATGATGTTCACGGTCAGAACAGAACTTTCGATGGTACCTACAGCCCTGACCTCAGTCTCAGAAGTAAGCTTTCGGACAGGATGCTTTCCACCAGTGTGTCTGCGTAACTAATAAGACATTAGTAGATGTGCCATGCCGTAATTGTAGCAAAAGTGATGGACAACATAAATTTGCGGACATTGCAAGTTGATGAATATACAAAGTATTGAGAAAAACTGAAACTTACATGGACATAAAAGATATGATTGACATTGAAATTGATGTGGCAATACAAAATATGAGTTCAATTGACGTACATTATGGTATTTGATGATCATGAAGTTGATGGACATATTAGATATAAAGGCACTGATGTTGAGGATGTGTACAAAGTATTGATGGAACATCTGAAGCTGATTTACATAAAGTTTTTGTGAGACACTTGAATAAACGAAAATTGGAAACATTACGATTTTCTGCACAGCATTGTCCTTCCTTGCTACCTCAGTCATAAATTTATCCATTCTAATATTGTTGGATAATTATTTGCAATACTATCAATCAAAGGGTACTTACAAATGTTTACTATACCCTTATGTACCATATACTTCAAATCACGTATTAATCCCTTTAATTCAAATATAAATCGAATGCGCGGGTTTAAATTGCGTATTTGCCGAATAAATATAATAATATATATGAATAATAATAATATACTTATATATTATATATATATATATATATAATATATAATATATAATATATATAGTAATTATATATATTATATCTATATATATAATATACGTATATATACCTTCGTAATATAAATATATAATAAAATATATATATAATATATATATATTTATATACTAATATATATATATATATATATATATATTATATATATATATACAGTACTTTTATGTAACCTCCATAAATCATTTGCTTAACCGAATATATACAATATATATATTATATATATATATAAATAATATATATAATATTAATATATATATATATAATATTAATATATATATATCTATATTTATATATATTATAATAGTATTATAATACTATATATCATATATATATAATATATATAAATGAAAGGAAAATTAGAAAGAGAAATGCTAAATCATTAAATTATAAGTAACTTTGCGCCAATAAAATAACTTTATTTAAACCATATTTATTTAAATTCTTTATGCTTGCAGTAGAATAAATATATACTCTGATAGAAATATATATATATATATATAATATATAATATATATAATAATATAGAATATAATATATTATATATGATATATCTATATATATATAAAGCAATTTTTTGCCTGAGTTTGTACGTATTATAAGACAGGCCTATTATATTTATTAAAAGTTTTACAACGGTCTATAAGGTGTAAAATGTAGCTTTCGGCCTTAATTTTCTGGACCCTCTTTAGACTTATTATTGAAAAACAAATAAATAAAGTTATTAAAATTTTTGTATGATTAGTAAGATTTGAAATATGAAGAGTAATTTAAATTCACATCAAATTTTGTTTTTCTATGTTGCATATTGAGTTCTAATAAAATGTTTTAACTGTGGGATGAACGGTATTCCTCCTTTTGCAGGACAAAATTAAGGACTTATTTGTACCACTTCATTTTGGAGTTTAACGGTTGGTGGTTGAAAATCTTTATTAAGGGACATGTATTTATATTAATTTGTGATGAGACTAGATTCTGTGAGTGAGAACAGAATTTTGAGACGTCATATAATACGTTTTATTTTGGATGAGTCTTCTGTTAAAATCATTGTTTCACCTATGTAATGTGAGGGCATGAGCAGCGGGATTTGTATAAATGCATTGTGAGATTTTTTTAATAGTTATAAGAGTTGAAGTTTGAAAAATCTTATAAGAAGAGGTGTTTAAGTAGTTAGTCTTAATGTAAGTAAAAGTTTGGAAAGTTTATGGGTAGGTGAGGAATGTAGATAGGAGGGAGTGCTTGTTTTGGTCCGTAGTAGGGTTTGTAGATTTCATTTTTGCCTTTTTTAAGTGAATCCTTTGATTAGTGTAGTTGGATAAGAAGTTTCTTGAAACGTCACTGACAAAGTATTTGATTTCATTATGAGAGAGGTAGGAAAACAGATTCGTAAGCTCTTAGGGAATAGAGCGAATAGAACAACCAGATTTAATATTTGAGAAGTGTGATACCAATGCATTAAGAAAGTTTGAAGTAGGTTCGATAACAACGCAAGAGTAGGGTAGGGCGTTGTTTCCACTGAGAAGGATCGTAAAACAAGGAAGGTAGGTGGGACTGTTAGACTAGTTCGATTGTACTAATTTATATTAGGGTGATAGAAGTGGATGTTAGTTAAGAATGAGAATTGGGTGGTGTGTTAAAGGTGAGATAAAAATATCATCCACAAAGCGAAGCCATGTGGTGTTGGACAGAAGACGTTTAACATCTTATGAAGACTGTTGTAAAAAACTTTTAAATAAATATAGATAATAAAGTCAATCATTATAATAATATATATATATACATATATATCAATAAATGATATATATTAATATAATATATGATATAATATATATATATAATATAAATATATAGATATATATAATATATATATTATATATAATAATTAGTATATATTAATAATTATAATTATATAATAATATCATATATATATAATTATATAAAATATAAATATATACTATATAATATATACTATATATATAATATTATATATATATATATATATATACTATATATATATATATTAAGAAATTAATTTAAAATAATAAACTGAAAAACCTTATTGAAAAACAATAGCGTTTAATAATATTAAAATTATTTTTTTTAATGTTTCAAATAAAACTGAAAAACTAAAAAAAAAAAATTCCGATATAAAAAAAAATCGGCTTAAAAGAACCACTAATTAAATCAAATAAATTATCTAAGGATCTGGATAACAGAATCTGATCCGCAGTTTGCTTAGGTAAGTAATTAGGATTAGGTTAGGGTTAGGTTAGTTATGTTAGGCTCAGCTTAGGTTACGATATGTTGTTAGACTAGAAAAAGTAGATTTGGGATAGGATAGTTAACGTTAGTTAGGTTAGGTTAGCAAGAAAATGATAAATGGTATTTCCTAGATTTTTATTGCGAACAGCTTAATAATCTACACAAATATAATATATATATATATTATATATAAATTAATAATTATATAAATATATATTAATATATATAAATATATGTATAATATAATATATATATAATATTATATATATAATATATATATATATATAATATTATATATAATATTATATTTAAAATATATATATATATATCATAAAATATTATATATATATATATATAAATATTAATATATATATATATATATATATATATATATTAATATATATATATATATAATACTATAATTATATTATATATATATATAATATAATATATATACTATATCTATATATAATAATACTATATATATAAATAGTAATAACCATAATGTAATTTGTGTGTATTATAATAATATATTTTTCTATATAAATATTCAAGAAACATATGCCTATAATTTTAATATACTGTATATAAAATAATAATATATTATATCTGTAGCTGTTATAGAATTTACTTATATATTAAATTTACTATATTGTTATTATATATAGATATATATATTTAATATATATAAATATTAATAAATTATTCAGTGTTTATAATTAATGATATTATATATTTATATATAATATAATATATATATATATTAATATAATAATAATATATATATATATAATAATATATATATAATATAATAAGTTATATATATAATAATATATATATATACATTATATATTAATATATATATTATATATATCAAATATATATTATATTATGTATATATTATATTATTATAATATATATATTATATATATAGTTATATATAATATATTAATTATATATTATATATATATATTATAATATATTATATATTTATATACTATTATACTGCATACCATTTTAACCTTTACAATAAAATTACAAAGCAAATTTACACACATTCTTACCCATGAATAAAAAAAGATGATTGATAAGAAAAATTGTATTTTGAACCTTCACATACTGAAACACTTTGATGTATAATTCCTATTACACAAGCAATTACACTCTGCTACACATACGATGTATCTGAGAAATTAATCCAGAAGGCTATCATTGGAACAAGTTAAACGGCTTGTGGAGTGTAAAATACTCCCATTAATTTCGGATGCGAAAAAGAGAACCACAAAGAGGTTTTACATAATTGAAATAAGTAAAAGGGCTTTAGTGATTGTGAAACCCCATTACTAGGACCGAAATAAAAAGGTAAATAGTCAACTAAACTCTTTACATGGCGTTAGTAACGTAAAAGATTAGTGGGTGAACCACCCCACTTTTGTAAAGAAGAGGTAAAGTCAATAAAGTGTTTGACCATGGTTGCAGTTAAAATAAGCTATTAGTATGGATGTTCATACCCATTATTAGAATGCATGATAAGTAAAACCATAGCTTTTTACAAGTTAAGTCAAAGTTTCTTTTATGGGGTTAAATGCTCAATTTAAAGGACTGGGACACAGAGTAAAGACCAACTAAAGCCCTGTTTTACAACCGTTGTAATATTAATAAGGCTTATTGTTGATAACACCACCAGTACTTGGGCGAAATGAAAAGGTACATACCACTATAACTCGTTTTAAATGTACGTAGTAATGATAAGGATTCGAGTGTGTTGTAAAGCCCTATATTACTTATAGAAAAATAGCAGAGGTTTAGTCACTAAAGAGCTCGATTACATGCTAGCTAAGTTAAAAGGCATTTAGTAATAGAGGTTAAAAATTCAGCGCATATTTAGGAGATAAATCAAATTAAGAAAAAAGCACCACTAAAGCTATATTTACAAAGGAATGCTAAGATGGCTTTAGGGGTAAACCCCACTACGTTTTTATAATATTTTTTCTAGTTTATGCATTAAGATGTAAATGGAATACGAAGCCGCTAAATGCCGTTTAACATGGGCGTAACTCCATTAAGTGCTTCTAGTAAAGGTGAAACCCCCATTTACGTAGGGCAAAATAGGAAAAGTATAATCAATCTAGAATAAAGCCTTCTAGCATACGGTCGTAAGTCAAAAGCGGCATATAGTGTAGGTGTATAGAATTCCCTATATTATTTATCCAAGTGAGTATACGAAAACGGTAAAGTTAATAAACGCCTATTTAAGAGTTTTAACTTGATCACTAAAGACTATTTTATTACCTTACAAAAGTAAATTAGTTCAAAAAGGGTTTTATAAATGGTGTAAAACCTTCTTAAGATTATTACTGAAATAGGGATTAGGGTAAATAAAGCCTTTACCTATTAGATTGATAAATGGATTATGAATCAATCATGAGACTATCTCCGTCTGGTGCAATTAACAGGAATCCTTTGGTATGGTTGATAACCTCCATCTTATTCACTTAAGTAATAATGGAAAACGGGCAATGCATTAAAATAAATCTTTTATTCATTGGGTCATAATATAAATGGCTTAATTAGTGGATACAAGCCATCTTGCTACTTAGGGATTTGGATAAATAGTAAGCCATTATAGCTTCTTTTACATTGGGTAAGGTAAATTGATTTAGCGCGATATCCTTTAATTTATTAACTAAGGGTATGTAAAAGTGAAAAGGTATAAAATCAATTTTACTTGTATAGTGATAAAGATTACCAATGGCTTATAATTCAAGACTATTAGTGACTTGGTCATAAGAAATCACAATACAACATATCTGATTAACTTAGAAGGAAAAAACAGGAATCTTACTGTAAAAAAAAAAATTATTGCAGCTTAGACGGTAACTAGAGAAATCACAGTTATTATTAACCTTGGCTTTGGATAGATGAAGGATTCAAGACTAAAGTCACTCACTTATGCATATCCTGATATATGGGAATTGGATTATATTGAGTCGAATACACCTTTTTTTTACAGTTCTTGTTTTAATTGGTTATCAGGATTCAATAAAGGGTCAAATCATCAGCCCTCTTATTCAATAAATTCATATACATGTTGATATAAGAAAATAATTTAGGCCACACCCTGTTTCATATGACATAATAGGGCATGCCCGGTCTACAATATATTTTCTGTCAACCCATGCCTTATAAATTTAATTAATTTGCTGCCTTATTAGCATGTATTGAAAACCACGTGACCTTATTATATAGGCTAATCTCTATACTTCAGGCCAAAAAAATCGTAGCGAATTTAAAAAAACACGTCATTAAAATGTACCACATCGTCCAACGTAACTTAAAAGTTACACTCTGAGCTTTGCTATTCAGCCTCTCTAGAGTTAAAACCTAGTCTAAATTCTATTCTAAGATTATTACTCTAAAACATCTATGACATGGCCAATTAATCCTAACGCCTAACCAACCAGAAAGCTTCCTCTCCTCCTCTCATACCTCTCCTCATTACCTAACCTAACTCTCTTTCATCTCGTCTCCTAAATATTAAATATTAACTAACTAATAGCTAATCATACAATAACTATGAAAAAAGAATGAAAGTTACGTCTTTTGTTGGATGGAAAGATAATAAATTATATTAGGATAGAAAATAACAAGAAATAATGTTAAATATTTCAAAAAAATTTATTTCCCCTTTTTTTTTCCAAATTCTTTACAGAAGGTCCTACAAATTTTCTTTCTTTTATTTATAAATCAAAATATACGATATAATTTGGAATTTAGACTACTATTTTTTTTTTTGCAATATAAATCTGGTTTCGATCTTGAATCTCAACCACAAATATAAGACCTAAATTATCAATATTATCCACATGTGTTATATTATAAATATTATTGAAACAAATAAAAATAAGCTATGTTAAATATATCCTAACATAACACATACTATTTATCCGTAACTTTCATTTTAAGTGCATAATATAGAACACTGAGACAAATAGGGTCATGGTTCAAATCTCTCGTACGGATTTATAGGTACAAATTACCTAATTGGCAACTCGTCTAACCAAATTTAATTGGACACTTCACAAACTTTCGTATACCCTAAAATGATAATGCCTTTTTGTCTATCGTAATCACAATGTCAAATATCTCATAACATAGCACATACTATTTATCCGTAACTTTCATTTTTAGGGCATAATATAAAACACCGAAGCATATAGGGTCATGGTTCAAATCTCTCGTACGGATTTATAGGTACAAATAAGGTTGAAATCATAATTAAAACTCTAATCCAATAATTTAATATGCACTTATATAAATATCAACATACTATCTAGAGTACTACTCCTATAACAATGAGATAATAGCCTTATATATTTTGATCTACTTTAAATCACTGAGTGTAACATCGTCACAACTATAACACATTCAAAACTATAAATTTATACTTACTTACATTTAAATGACAACAATCATAAATAAACTAACGCATAATAGTATAGTGAGATCAATGGTTTCAAATTACCTCGTCTGAATATTATTAGAGTAAAAATACCTTATAATTGCAACTTCAGCATCAAACCAATTAATTGCACATATCACATACTTTCGTTTACACGTCCTAAATATGAATAATGGCTTTTTTGTCTATCAGTAAATTAATACTTAGTGATTAAATATCGCAATATAACATACACATACCTATATTTTATCCGTATACTTTAATTCAATTTTACCAGTAGCGTAGCTATGTAAAACACTGAACATATATGTATCTATGGTAATTCAAATCTCTTCGATACGGATTTATAGGATACATAATGTACCTAATTGAAAGCAACTCGCTACTCATACAATATATTTAATTGAGACATTCACAACTTCGTACTACCTTATAAATGATAATGTCCTTAATTTATGTTTCATAATTCACTGTGCAATTTATTGACAAACAAAAATCACCCACAGTAGGTCCGCATACTGCCTTAGACAGACCTTAGTTGATCGTGTTTTATATTAGGTACAAACCACATCAGCTATTACTATCGTAACCAAAAACTAATTGACGACTCGTCTAAGCCGAATTTTAATAGGTACAACATCCATACTTATCAGTACAACGCCTAGACCAAGATTAAATCGCTTTATTTCGTCTATCATAAATCTACTTATGATAGTTAATGATTTGTCATACCTCAACACTTTTAACTAATACTAATAACTAGCCATAACCACTTTCAATTTTCTAAGTGTTCGTAATAGTCACAAACACACACCTCGAGTAACATATAATGATCATGGTCAATATCTTCCCTTGATCGGATTGAGTAGAGTACAAAATTTACCCATAATTTGGTCCAATTCCGGTTCAACCCGCAATTTAATTGGACACTTATTTGTAGTTCTTAGCTAGTATAGTGAGTTATTTGGCACTGCAAGACCTGATCTATGTAAACGGTTTAATGACACTTTGACAGAGTCCGCAATCGCAAGGGCGCGCGGATAGCAACTCTATTACGGATCCTACTTCACGAAGAATACCTAGAGAGGTATCCCCTCTCTTTGAACAAGGAGCTAGCCGCGACATGAAGAAACTATTAACAAATCCGAAAAAAACTCGAAAAAAAGAACGCTTAATCCCCTGTTAGATGATTGATCGCGTGTGTCTGTAGTGTTTACTCTCTCGTTGTGTTAGTAATATGATCAATGATGCATAGATGTCGCTGGCTGAAGCGCTCTACTCTGTATGTTAGCGAGGTTATGATGCTAGTGCATAAAATTCAAGCACCTACTAATTCTTGAGAGTAATTTTTTTAAGCGTTCGTATGGAGTAATTTTATTACTCGTATATAAAGGTACTACTCACTTTAACGACTATCGAAAACCTTTTAGTACCTCTACTAAATGAACGCTTAAAATTAGGAAATCGCTTGTGGTAGTCGCCGTTTCTCTAAACGCGTCTATCTAGAGCGCAATGTAAAAATCAAATGCAATTAAATTACACAAGAACACTCCACAACGCTGAGACAGTTTAAAACGAGGCGTTAAACCATCATTAAGCGCTGGTGTTAACGAGCCTCATCTAACAAACGCTTAAAGCAAATGAAAGTTAAAACGAGACAATTCTAAAACGCGAACGTTTTAATCGCTGAGTTACAAACGAGACAATCTCTAAGCCAGCATTTAAGTGCCTGAGTAACAAGAGACAATCCTAATACACACACTGTTTTTAAGCGCTGAGTTAAGCTGAGACACATTCTACACGTAAGCGTTAAAAGACGATAGAGTTAAACGAGAAATCTAATAGCGAGCGTTAAGCTGCCTGGTCATAGACGAGACTCAATTTCTAAGCACGTATTTACAGCGAGCTAGATCTAAACAACCGCTAGACAACTTACAACGCCTACTATAAGCGTTACTAGCCGCTGGAAAATATTAAGACGAGACAACATATAACTAAATCTAGCAACGCGATCTTCCTACAGCAGACTGGGTTCAACAGAGCATGAACCTAAAAACGAGCACGACGTTAAAGCGCTGGACTTCAACGATACACCATCTAACGTCCAGCGTCTTAAGCGCTGAATCTATAACGAGACATCATCTAAACGCCACGACTTCTATACAACCAACTGAAGTTAACGAAACAATTTCTACCGTCGCAATTTTAAGCTAAGGCTAAGCTCAGGCGCTCATAACCTTCACAGAAGCTTTAATTAATCGTTATTAGAGAAGAAATTTTAAAAGTAATTTGCACACTTAATCTTCTATATACAAAAGTCCAACACCAATTAATTGTAACCTCACTGTAGCATAGTCTAGAAGAGGAGATTCCTGTCAGACTCAAGATAAGAGAAGAGTTAGAGAGTCAAAGAGATAGCAGTAAGCACAAGCTTACGTATAAAGGCTAATGAAGAGTAAACATGACTCAGCAGAAGAGACGAGAGAAGATAGACAGATGGATGAATGAGAGAGAGACGAGCAGCACTGGAGAGAGAGATGACCAGAAGAAGAAGTAAGAGACCGAGAGACGAGCGAGAGCAAGTCACTTTCCAAACCTACTGCCCGGTTCGATTCCTCGTCTGGATCCTAGAACATATTGCCTAGAGATAGTGCTATCTTATCGATCTGTCAAACAAATGCTAGTTTTAATCGCGTAGCATCACGCAAATACTTAATCCAAATTCATTCGTAATAATATAGCAAACGAAACGGTATATAGAAGCGAATCACACAATATTAAGTCGTAATACTATATTCTCAATACATCTATCTGATTCCAATAATAGTATAACAAATAATCAATATCGACAATTAGAAAGTTAATAATTAGTATCTAAATTCTACCACAATAATAATATAATATTAATATAAAGCATAATTAATATAATATAACGTGCATAATATCGAATAAATGAGAATTAACATAACAATCCACAAACAGTATAAACTTCCTAGATAGATTGTTAACTAATAAAACTTAATAATAAATATGATCAAAAAAGATAACTAAACTATTATCCATATAACTTTATTAACATAACCTACACTAAAAAAAGAGGAGATAATAAACTAAATAACAGTATATCAAATATACCACACATTATATAAACAACAAAATTAATATATAAAACCAACTTAATAAAAATTAAAGAATAATTGAGAAATTAATAACTTTGCATTTTTCTCTCATCATCAAAAGTCTATCTCTGTAAATAATAAAAAAAATAAATAATAAAAATATATTATAAATTAATAACACAAATCTATAAAATGATAACCTTTTTATTAAAATAATATAAAAAATAATTTCATAATAAAAATAAAATAATCACTAATAATTTTTAAATACGGAATATAAAATACTAATAATAATAATATAAGTAATTTTAATAATGAAATTAATAAACAAAAAAAATATTATTTAAATAATAAATATTATAATTAAATAATTAACATTATATATTAGTTATAATAATTACATATTAAGTAATACAGATATTCAATGAAAGTAGGGATCAAGTAAAATAAAATAAAAGGAACAATAAGAATATTAAGAACATTAATATATTGAATAATACATAAATATATAAATAAATAGACTAATTTGAAGAAAAAAATTTTTTTTTTTAATAAATTGTATGTATAAATCATAAAAAGGCAAAACTAATTATTATAAATAATTAAAACTAACTAATAAAGGAACATAGGTTTTAACCCTAAAGAATCATAATAATTAATTTAAGAATACTTCATATAACCCAAAGAGTAAAATAATTAAATATTAGAATGCTAAATATTAACTCGTTTACTATATATTTTAATATTAATTTTATAATTAATAATACCTTTTTGGCAAGATATAAAAGAAGAAAAATATTATAAATTCAAATAAGCGACTATAACATATTACAATAGCGAATTATTGGTATGAGAGTCCGAAATTATTTGTGTCTATTAAGAGCCATGGTATCAAGAATTTTCCTAGCAGAGAAAACTTCACCTTAAATTGACTTTGGTATACCATTAGTTTAAGTCCTGTAATTTCAATATATTAATGTAAACTAATTGGATAATTTCTGTTAATAATACCTCATATTAAAATAAGTAAGTTTATATGCACATCTTTTTTAATGTCATATAATGGTTGAGAATGTGTTGGTATATTAGCCATTTTGCAAAAAGTATTAATACATAAAGTCCATAAAAATGATTTTAAAACTAATACCAACAATGAATATTACTAGTGATGGATTAAGGAAGTATTTATATTTCATTTATAATATTAAATTAGTAAATATAGTTGATATTGTTTTAATTATTGCTGTTTCCAATATAGAGTTGTAAACAGTTTATAATCAAGTATAAGAAAGTTATTAATAAAGTATTAAAACCAAATTGTATTACGATGAATAATACCAGTCATTTAAGCTCGTGTTGTAATAAATGTTTTTCTGTATATAGCGATAATGGGAGCGGCAAACATATTAAACAACACGAATATAACAATTTATTATATATATTAATTTTCTGAGTATATTAAATGATACTATTATCAATATATATATTATATATATATATAAATATAATATATATATATATTATATATTATATATAATTATAAATATATAATATTATATATATATATATATATAATTATATATATATATATAATATATATATATATATAATTAAAATATATATATTAATATATAATATATAATAATGCTAAATAATATATATATATATATATATAATATAATATAATTATATATATATATTATTTATATATATTATAAATATATATTAAATAATTATAATATACGTATATATATTAATTATAACTATAATAATAATATAAATATAATATATAAATATAATAGTATAATATATATTTAGATATATATATATATTTTATATAATATATAAATATATATATATATAATAAATATATAGTATATATTATATACCAGTCTAATAATATAATATCATATAACTATATATATATATGTAATATATATATAATAAAAATATATTATATATATACGAGTTACTACCTTTAAATATATATTAAGTACGTATATTACATTTAGTAATAATATATTTAAATATATATAATATATATTATATAATATTAATTAATATAATATATATATTATATATAATTACTATTATAATAATATATTCCTTTTAACACAAAATAATAATTAATATATATATATTACTTAATTCTAATATATATTATAATATTATATAATATTTATATATAAATATATATTAATATTAATCAAAGTAAATTTCGAAATATTTCTCAAATTATATATATATATAATATAATATATTAATATTATGATATAAAATTAATTTATAAATATATATATATATATATAATTAAATAATAATATAAATATAGTATATATATATGTTATGTAATATCTATTGTAAAATTTATAGAATCATATTCCGTATAAGAGTATATATTAATATTTTAGCATATTTGACCTGTTCTAAAACTATATAAAGTAACGTTAAAATATCGTAGATATAATCATATTAATAATTAATACATATATATATATATATATAAATTATTATAATATGTATATATTATATATATATTAAATATATTAATATAGATATAGTATAAATAAAAATAATATTAATATATATATATTATAATATATATCAGTATAATATAGGACGTAATATAAGTGGGTATGGGGACAGGGGGTGACCATTGCCACCACCCCCTCGTAAAATTTTGTCTAAAAACACTAAAAATTTTTAGATATCGATACCAATAGACTGTTAATCAGCTATAACAACGTGCCACGGAGATTATAATGTTAATTTGTATATATTGACGTAAAATACGCTGCAGAACAAATCCGTAAAGTCATAGTTAAAACCACACACTCACCTATCAGAAAGAAATTCCACGTAACAATCAGCGTTACTATAAAGGGTTCATAGTAAATGACATTGGAGAGTCTTTGATGGCAAGAAAAA
>JABUQX010002767.1:47500-55000 GCA_015478945.1 Trachelipus rathkii | reverse complement strand
CCAACACAAAAATCAATCATACTTTTCACTTTCGGATACCATCTCTACCTACACCAACTCTAGTATACTTATGGATACTCTTGTGTTTAAAGAAAGTATTATTTACACACATACCACTCTCCTCACAGAAATCCATCAACCTTCCTACCATTCTCATTTTCTCCTGACACCCCAAAAACACCTGTTATACCATCCCTTTTCTTTTTTTGATTCATAATATATTTATATTATATATATATATATATATATATATATATATATATATATATATATATATATATATATATATATATATATATATATATATATAATATATATAATATATATATATATATATATTATATATATACACTGTATATAGTAAAATTCCGTATTTTAAAGTCAATATTTAGCCTAGAAGGTAGTATTGGTAATACTGTTAAATTTAAAACATCTTTATATATACATAAAGAGAGGTAATTTTAAAAAAAAAAACAAAAAAAAACATTTTGTTTTAAAAAAAACCGTTTTTTTTTTTGCAAAAAAAAACCAAATTAAAAAAACCGTTTTCACAACCCTATATATATAATATATATATATATAATATATATATATATATATATTATATATATATATTTTATAATTATATATATATAGGAACCTTGTCCTTTAAAAGGAAGTTAACTGGTATATTTCGAATGAATAATGTAATCAATTTTTTTTATTTCAAGGCAATAGTGCGTCAAGGTTGCCAATAATTTTTTTTTTTTAACTAAAGGAATACCCAATATTAAATCGCAAAGATGGAAAGAGTCAGGGTCTCTCTGCCTCAGCGGGTGACCACGGGCGGGAAACTTTGTCCCCCTCTCTGTCCCTCCATCGGCTCGAGCCCCTTAAAAAAAAAAAAAAAAATTTTTTAAAAATATATTTATAAAATTAATATATAAAAATTAATATGATAAAAAAAAGTAACTTGTGATAACTCTCGCGATCTTTCTATTGGAGTTTTAGCTAACACGTGACACTGCAGGGCTGCACGAGCAGAGTTCTGCGATTTTCGATATCATGTCTCTTTATTTAACTTCCTTTTAAAGGACAAGTGCATAAAAAAATTTTAAAAATTTTTAAAAAAATTAATATATAAAAATTAACATGATAAAAAAAGCAACTTGTGGTAACTTTTGCGATCTTTCAATTGGAGTTTTAGCTAACACGTGACACTGCAGGGCTGCACAAGCAAAGTTCTGCGATTTTCGATATCATGTCTCTTTATGTAACTTCCTATTAAAGGAAATGTGCATAAAAAAAAAATTAAAAAAAAAATTAAAAAAAATTAATATATAAAAATTAACATGATACAAAAAAGCAACTTGTGGTAACTTTTGCGATCTTTCTATTGGAGTTTTAGGTAACACGTCACACTGCAGAGCTGCACGAGCAGAGTTCTGTGATTTTCGATATCATGTCTTTTTATGTAACTTCCTTTAAAAGACAAGTGCATAAAAAAAAAAAAAAAATTAAATTAATATATAAAAATTAACATAAAAAAAAGCAACATGTGGTAACTCACGCGATATTTCTATTGGAAGTTTTAGCTAAACACGTTGACACTGCAAGAGCTGCAAAAATAGGTGTCCAGCATTTCTATATCATGTCTCCATGTAACTTCCTTTTAAAGAACAAGTGTATATATATATATATATATATATATATATATATATATATATATATATATATATATATATATATATATATATATATATATATATATATATATATATATATATATATATATATATATATATATATAGAGCGTCAGGCGGGGTGACCGGGCCCACCTCTTTTAGAGGGGTGATTCAGTCCACTCTAAATAAAATAAAAAATAAAAAAAAAAATAAAAAAATTTTTCACACTCATTTAATAACCACGCTGTAGGTAGCTACTACAAGTTTTATTTAGATCATCATTAATTCTAGAGAGTTTTATATTTTTTTAAAAAAATATAATAAATTAGGTACAAAATGCCCTTCAATAGAATTTCACTTTTAAAAAATGTGAGTTTTTTTTAACTTTGTTATAAAATGAAAAATTGTGGATGGATTTTAATTATTTGTTCAGTGTATACACTCGAGTATGTTAGCTTTAAACTGGCAAAGTAAATTTTTGTTCCAAACAGTATTAGTGGCTAAATCACGGGGCCTAACTTGGTCTGATTCACCCCACCGTAAAAATTGATGATGGGGTGAATCGGACCACCATTGTTTTTCGTATTTTAACTATTATTATTATTGACATTTATACGCTATAATTAATTTAAATATAATAATAGTTACTTATATTAAGTGAAAATTAAAATAAAAAATGAAATTTATATAAAAAATACGAATTCCAAAAAGTGTCAATTTTTGCGGAGAGGGGTGAATCGGACCACCTTATTTTTATTATTTTATGTATCGCTATTGACATTTTTATTACTTATTACTAATTTTAATATGATAAACAATTATTATAAGTAAAAATTAAAATATAAAATTGAATTTATATGTAAAAGAGGAATTTAAACAGATGGTCCGATTCACCCCTCAATGGTGGTTCGATTCACCCCTCCAAGGTCAGGCTGAATGAGCTTTATTTAAACTTTAATAAAACTATTATTATTAGAATTACATTATTTTTTTTTGTGTGCTTATTACCTACTATATGGCCTTGAATTTTAGAAAAAAAATTTCCAGAAAGTGCATTAGGGGAAAGTCGGGAGACGAACTTATACCTAAAGTGGTCCAAGTCACCCCGCCCAACGCTATATATATATATATATATATATATATAAAGTATCACATAGCTTATATATATATATATATATATATATATATATATATATATATATATATATATATATATAGCGTCAGGCGGGGTGACCGGGCCCACCTCTTTTAGAGGGGTGATTCAGTCCACTCTAAATAAAATAAAAAATAAAAAAAAAAAAAAAATTTTTTTCACTCATTTAGCTACTACAAGTTTTATTTAGATCATCATTAATTCTAGAGAGTTTTTATATTTTTAAAAAATATAATAAATTAGGGTACAAAATGCCCTTCAATAGAATTTCACTTTTGAAAAATGTGAGTTTTTTTAACTTGTTATAAAATGAAAATTTGTGGATGGATTTTACAATGATTTGTTTCAGCTGTATACACCTGAGTTATGGTTAGGTTTTAAACGTGGCAAAGTAAATTTTTGTTCCAAACAGTATTAGTGGCTAAATCACGGGGCCTAACTTGGTCTGATTCACCCCACCGTAAAAATTGATGATGGGGTGAGTCGGACCACCATTGTTTTTCGTATTTTACGTATTATTATTGACATTTTTATTACGTATAATTAATTTAAATATAATAATAGTTACTTATATTAAGTGAAAATTAAAATAAAAAATGAAATTTATATAAAAAATACGAATTCCAAAAAGTGTCAAAATTTTTGAGCGGAGAGGGGTGAATCGGACCACCTTATTTTTATTATTTTATGTATCGCTATTGACATTTTTATTACTTATTACTAATTTTAATATGATAAACAATTATTATAAGTAAAAATTAAAATATAAAATTGAATTTATATGTAAAAGAGGAATTTAAACAGATGGTCCGATTCACCCCTCAATGGTGGTTCGATTCACCCCTCCAAGGTCAGGCTGAATGAGCTTTATTTAAACTTTAATAAAACTATTATTATTAGAATTACATTTTTTTGTGTGCTTATTACCTACTATATGGCCTTGAATTTTAGAAAAAAAAATTCCAGAAAGTGCATTAGGGGAAAGTCGGGAGACGAACTTATACCTAAAGTGGTCCAAGTCACCCCACCCAACGCTATATATATATATATATATATTATATATATATATATATATATATATATATATATATATATATATATATATATATATATATATATATAGGAACTTGTCCTTTAAAAGGAAGTTAACTGGTATATTTCGAATGAATAATGTAATCAATTTTTTTTTATTTCAAGGCAATAGTGCGTCAAGGTTGCCAATAATTTTTTTTTATTTTAACTAAAGTAATACCAAATATTAAATCGCAAAGATGGAAAGAGTCAGGGTCTCTCTGCCTCAGCGGGTGACCACGGGCGGGAAACTTTGTCCCCCTCTCTGTCCCTCCGTCTTCTCGAGCCCCTTAAAAAAAATTAAAAAAAATTTTTTAAAAATTAATATATAAAAATTAATATGATAAAAAAAAGTAACTTGTGATAACTCTCGCGATCTTTCTATTGGAGTTTTAGCTAACACGTGACACTGCAGGGCTGCACGAGCAGAGTTCTGCGATTTTCGATATCATGTCTCTTTATTTAACTTCCTTTTAAAGGACAAGTGCATAAAAAAATTTTAAAAATTTTTTAAAAAATTAATATATAAAAATTAACATGATAAAAAAAAGCAACTTGTGGTAACTTTTGCGATCTTTCAATTGGAGTTTTAGCTAACACGTGACACTGCAGGGCTGCACAAGCAAAGTTCTGCGATTTTCGATATCATGTCTCTTTATGTAACTTCCTATTAAAGGAAATGTGCATAAAAAAAAATTAAAAAAAAAATTAAAAAAAATTAATATATAAAAATTAACATGATACAAAAAAGCAACTTGTGGTAACTTTTGCGATCTTTCTATTGGAGTTTTAGGTAACACGTCACACTGCAGAGCTGCACGAGCAGAGTTCTGCGATTTTCGATATAATGTCACTTTATGTAACTTCCTTTTAAAGGACAAGTGCATAAAAAAAAAAAATTAAATTAATATATAAAAATTAACATAAAAAAAGCAACATGTGGTAACTCTCGCGATCTTTCTATTGGAGTTTTAGCTAACACGTGACACTGCAGAGCTGCAAGAGCAGAGTTCTGCGATTTTCGATATCATGTCTCCATGTAACTTCCTTTTAAAGGACAAGTGCATATATATATATATATATATATATATATATATATATAATATTTAGATATATATATTTATATATATAATATATAATATATATATATATATATAGCGTCGGCGGGGTGACGGCGCCCACCCTCTTTTTAGATGTGATTCAGTCCACTTCTAAATAAAATAAAAAAAAAAAAAAAAAAAAAAAAAAAATTTTTTAATCATTTAATCGAAAAAATAAAAATTTTTTTTTACATTAATTCTAGAGAGTTTTTATATTTGTAAAAAATATAATAAATTAGAGGTACAAAATGCCCTTCAATAGAATTTCACTTTTAAAAAATGTGAGTTTTTTTAACTTTGTTATAAATGAAAAATTATGGATGGATTTTTATTATTTTTTCAGTGTATACACTCTAGTATGTTAGTTTTAAACTGGCAAAGTAAAATTTTGTTCCAAAACAGTAATTAGTTGCTAAATCAACGGGCCTAACTTGGTCCGATTCACCCCGCCGTAAAAATTGATGAAGGGGTGAATCGGACCACCATTGTTTTTCGTATTTTACGTATTATTATTGACATTTTTATTACGTATAATTAATTTAAATATAATAATAGTTACTTATATTAAGTGAAAAATTAAAATAAAAATGAAATTTATATAAAAAATATGAAGTTCCAAAAAGTGTCAAAATTTTTTAGCGGAGAAGGGGTGAATCGGACCACCTTATTTATATTTTATGTATCGCTATTGACATTTTTATTACTTATTTCGAATTTTATAATATGATAAACAATTATTATAAGTAAAAATTAAAATATAAAATTTAATTTATATGTAAAAAGAGGAATTTAAACAGATTGTCCGATTCACCCCTCAATGGTGGTCCGATTCACCCCTCCAAAGGTCAGCCTGAATGAGCTTTTTTTAAACTTTAATAAAACTATTTAATTATTAGGAATTACATTTTTTTGTGTGCCTATTACCTACTATATGGCCTTGAATTAAAAAAAAAATTCCAGAAAGTGCATTAGGGGAAAGTCGGAGACGAACTTATACCTAAAGTGGTCCAAGTCAACCCCGCCCAACGCTATATATATATATATATATATATATATATATATATATATATATATATATATATATATATATATATATATATATATATATATATATATATATATATATATATAGCGTCAGGCGGGGTGACCGGGCCCACCTCTTTTAGAGGGGTGATTCAGTCCACTCTAAATAAAATAAAAAATAAAAAAAAATAAAAAAATTTTTTCACTCATTTAGCTACTACAAGTTTTATTTAGATCATCATTAATTCTAGAGAGTTTTTATATTTTTAAAAAATGTAATAAATTAGGGTACAAAATGCCCTTCAATAGAATTTCACTTTTAAAAAATGTGAGTTTTTTTAACTTTGTTATAAAATGAAAAATTGTGGATGGATTTTAATTATTTGTTCAGTGTATACACTCGAGTATGTTATTTTTAAACTGGCAAAGTAAATTTTTGTTCCAAACAGTATTAGTGGCTAAATCACGGGGCCCTACTTGGTCTGATTCCCTACTTGGTCTGATTCACCCCGCCGTAAAAATTGATGATGGGGTGAATCGAACCACCATTGTTTTTCGTATTTTACGTATTATTATTGACATTTTTATTATGTATAATTAATTTAAATATAATAATAGTTACTTATATTAAGTAAAAATTAAAATAAAAAATGAAATTTATATAAAAAATACGAATTCCAAAAAGTGTCAAAATTTTTGAGCGGAGAGGGGTGAATCGGACCACCTTATTTTTATTATTTTATGTATCATTATTGACATTTTTATTACTTATTACTAATTTTAATATGATAAACAACTATTATAAGTAAAAATTAAAATATAAAATTGAATTTATTATGTAAAAGAGGAATTTAAACAGATGGTCCGATTCACCCCTCAATGGTGGTCCGATTCACCCCTCCAAGGTCAGGCTGAATGAGCTTTATTTTTCCGGGTTTGGTATTGGCTCCCAAAGGGTATTGGCATTTAGGACAGGTATTGGTATTGGTCAAAATGTGTATACGACTTGGCCTCGCGCATACGAAATTGTTAGGTTAGAATGATAGATATAGCACAAAAAAGGGGGGTTTCTAACTTTAATTCTGATGGTCACATATGCCAAATTAATGCCTATTTTTAAGCTATAGATTTCTGCCCATACCTATACACTAGGGCAATATATATAGGAGAAATTGAATTTTCCCAGAGATAGTATTATATAATATATATAATAATTATATATATATATATATAATATATATATATATATTTTAATTTTATTTTTTTATATATATAGATAAAAGTTACTTTACGCCCAAACAGTTTTGTAAATATTGCCTGAATTGTGGTGAAGTAAAAGAAAAACTGTTCACCAGTATTGGGCGATATTTTTAAACGTTTTTCCTCAAATATATTTCCTGCTTCTGAAAATGAAAATAATTTCTCTGAATATATGGAGAAGACTGGAAAGGATAGTAATTTTTGGGCTAGTACTTCTGTGTTTGGGAAT
>JABUQX010002767.1:40000-45000 GCA_015478945.1 Trachelipus rathkii | reverse complement strand
ATAGTCGGTTGGTGAAGTTGATGTATTGTGGTGAATGTATTGGAAATCAACTGGCTGGGAGAAAGAAGAACAAGTGAATTGAGTCAGTAAAGGAATGCTTCAATTAGAGGAATGCGAGTTTGGTAGAGGCGAGAGGAAAGGTGCATAATAAGAGTGAATAGCGGGGTTTTGTGAGGGGATATGGTTGTGGGCCTCAACCAGGGAATGAACAATACATGGAAGAGATGCCACAGTGAGAGTCCATCCCAGTCTCGTGAAACCACTAGGGTGGATTTTTCTGACTGTGATGAGTTCTCAATTTGTGTCATGTTCTTGAACTACTTTAGTTCTGGTGTATGCTACACACCCCACCCCCAATCTGAAGATAGGAGGAAGATGATATATATATATATATATATATATATATATATATATATATATATATATATATATATATATATATATATCTATTTACTATATATTAATTTATTATATATAATGTATTTATAATATATAAATATATATATATATATATATATATATATATATATATATATATATATATATATATATATATATTTATATACTACTAGGTTCAACTGTGAATGTGCCTTTCTTCAATGTACCATATGTTTTTCCAAACGAAAATGACCGCACAAACAGTGGGAGGTTAACTGAAATTAATAGAGGTTTGTGTATTTTTGGTGTTTCTTTTTATACTATCAAACTGCACACATTCACTATCCTCATTCCTGCATTGTTATGGATATTTTTGAAATGTTCCATAAACTCTATCGCTTCACCAATTTCAACATTTATGAAAGTACCATATCAGCTGTGAAGATTAAAGGTATGGAGTGAAATGTGTATATGCTTAAGAGGAGAGGTCGAGAAAAGGAGTGGCAGTGAATTATGTTTGTGTGAGTTCTAGAATATTAATGCTAAAATTTTAGTTTGCAAAAGTCAAGGTTAAATATTAAGTTAGTAGGAGTATGGATGGAGACGAAAGAGGTAACGATGGAAATAGGAGGAATCAAGTGTGAAAAGTTTAGTGAACAACTGTGTAATAAAAAGTATGTTGGAGAATTGGTTAATAAATCGGTTGAATGTGAACAAGATGAGACTGAACAAATCTGGACACAATTGAAGGAAGATGTGGCTAGTAGTGCAAGAGATGTATGAGGGTGTGATAATGGAAATGGTGAGATTTGGAATGATGTGGTAAAGCAAGCGTAGTTGAGAATGTTTTAAGCAAATGATGATGATTCAAAAGTGATGTGTATGGAAGTGTATGAGGATGAATAAGTATGGCCACTGAGTTTAATTATACAGTATTATTATTATTATATAACGCCTCGTGGCGTAGGAGGTTGACTCGCCGACTCTCATGCGAGAGGACGCTAGTTCAATCATCCGCGTAGCAGTTGGAGTTTTATCTTCTTGGGGGCAAGAATTAAAACTCGACTGCGAACACGTTGGTAGCGCTGGTTTGGGATAGCTGGCCTCAAAGTTCGATTTCCAGTAGTGTTACACTCTGAAAAGGGAATAAAGCACGTTAAAAGGATTTTTTTTTTATTCTTGAAAAACATTTTTATTATTATTATTATTCTTGAAAAGGATCATTCATAGTGTTGGTTCTCCAACGTTAAATATTAACTTTCCTGTGGCAGTGGTGGAGAGTCCGTTCAAACACTAAAAAAAAAAAAATTCTAAAGCTGGAATTTCTAGGTTTTAACATTTTAAAAAAAAAATATCCCTTTCATTTTGAACTATACTTCCATCCAAAGTCTTTACTCGTTAAAATTTCTTCTCTCTTCTTTCGACCCTCGTTAATTTTCCAAAATAGTGTACTCTCTAATGATAATTAGCAACACTCTTTCCTCTGCATCGTTCTTCCGCCCATCTCTTTGCAGATTTTACTTTAACTTCATTTCTCACTCTTGTATTCGTCCCATGTAGCCTGACTATATTAATAGCTAAATAATTGGCAAAAACTTCTTTTTTCCTTTTTATAATAGCATCTTATTCTTCACTCCACCATTCGCAACACCTCTTTTACTTTTTTGACTAATTATCTTTGCTCCACAGACTAATGATAGGTAACAATGGAGATCCCATACTTAAGCCTTGTTTTTGTTTATAAAATTTGGAGTTGTAACTTGTAGTGGAAATGACTATGTTCCAGTGTAAGTGTGATTAATTGTTTTATGAAGGAGAAAGGAGCGAATGCTATGTTGTTGTCATTTAAATGTCTTTGTATTAGGAAGAAATGAACGATCGTGTACAGTACTGATGGTGATATTTGTTATATGGTTATATAAATCCAAACCCCGTGTTACCACTGCATAGGGGATAAAGCACATTATTATTATTATTATTATTTTTTTTTTTTTTTTTTTTTTTTTTTTTTTTTTTTTTTTTTTTTTTTTTTTTTTTTTTTTTTTTTTTTTTTTTTTTTTTTCTTCAATTTCTTTTTATTACATTCAACCACGCTTCTTTTTTACTTTTAACTTAAACTTAAACTTAAATTTAACCATTAGAATTTTAGTACTTACACACAAAATATACCATAGCTTTGTACCACAAGCCACTCATCAAAATTACAACTCCTTCTCTCCCCCTTTCCACACCAGCACACACACATTTCACACCACATCACTCATTTTCACCGTTTCCTTTCATCTTTGTTTCAGTCCCAGCGAGCAAATCAAATTTGCCCTTTCTAAATACATCCATCACCTATCTCCTCAACATTTATTTCTCTGACATTCCATGTACTCATACGATTCATACAATTTCGCCAAAAATTAGAAGGCCGTTTACGGCGATCACGATCATCTCCGAGGCATGCATCAGCATTCCTAGCAAGAGATAGGTGGTGGTAGTGGGCAGCCAACCCAACTACCGCCGTACCTTAGTCGCCTTCTACGACACGCATGACATACGATGTGGGCAATTCTTTCTACCCCCCCCCCCCACACACACACACAAACACACACACACACCACATATATATATATATATATATATATATATATATATATATATATATATATATATATATATATATATATATATATATATATATATATATATATATATATATATATATATATATATATATATACGGTATATATAATAAATGGTGTCAAAAGTGATTGGTTTAATATTAACAGCCGAGTGAGGCAGGGATGTGTTACCTATGTTCCCTTGGTTATTCAACTTTGTATATGGATTGGGTTGTGAAAGAATTAGAGATGGGGGTGGCAGGAAATGCGTTGTTAGAATGACAGAGAATGGAGGGTGTGCCCTACCTATTATATGCGGATGATTTGGTTTTGTGTGGAGAATCTGAATAGAGTTTCAGAAGATTGGTAGAGAGATTTGACAGAGTGTGTAAAAGGAGGGGTTTGAAAGTAAACGTAGATAAGAGTAAGGTTATGGTTGTGAGTGAGGACTGTCCTCGGTATGGTTATGTTAGATGGTGAGAAGCTGGAACAAGTGTCTTGAGTTTAAGTATTTAGGATATATATTGGATGAAAAGGGAACGGATGATGCAGAGTGTAGTAGGAAAGTTGTGAATGACAGGAAGGTGGCTGGTGCAATTAAATCGTTGGTGGATGTAAGGAGACTAAGTCTTGAGTGCGCTAGGGTCTTACCTGAGAGTATGTTATTACCGGTATTAATGTATAGTAGTGAGACTATGATCTGGAATAAGAGGTGTAAATCTAAAGTACAATGTGTTCAGATGGACAATTTTAGGGGCGTGTTAGGTGCGAGAAGAATTGATAAAATGAGGAATGAACGTATTAGAGAGTTGTGTGGTGTGAAGAAAGGGGTAAATGAGAGAATAAATGAAAGTACGTTGAGATGGTTTGGTCATGTGGAAAGGATGGATGATAGTCGGTTGGTTAAGCGGATGTATAGTGGTGAGTGTGTTGGGAATTGACCGGCTGGGAGACCGAAGAAAAAGTGGATTGAGTCAGTAAAGGAATTCCTGGAGGATATAAATGAGTTTTTCAGAGGCGAGAAGAAAAGTGCATAATAGGAGTGAATGGCGGGGTTTTGTGAGGGGGTATGGTTGTGGTCCACCTGGGCCAAGGGATGAACCGCACATTGACGAGATGCCATAATGAGAATCCTTCGCGGTCCCGTGAAGCTCTAGTGTGGATTTTCTGACTGTGGCAAGTTCTCACTAAAAGTTATAAAGGGAGCGGTAAGGCTGGGCTTTCTTTTCGACTTGCGTCATATTCTTCTACTACTTTTCTGTTTCCGGTGCATGTTACGCACCTTACCCCCAGGCTTGGGAAAAAAAGGAAGATAATGATGGTGATGATATATATATATATATATATATATATATATATATATATATATATATATATATATATATATATATATATATATATATATATATATATATATATATATATATATATATATATATATATATATATAATTTCTAGGCTACAATCAGAATCAGAATCATCCTCAAGTCTATAAACTGCAGGCTCAAGATATAGATGACAGGAAGCTTTGTGATATCTGCAAGAACAAATACAAAGACCTCTCAAGACATCTGAAAATTCATGGGCTTCTCCCTGATGAACGGAAACGTATTTGTCAACAAAAAAGAAAACGTAAACCTTTAAGTGATAAAGTAGGTCGCAAATGTCCTTTTCCACAATGCGCAAATTCACAGCCGTATCCTAGATTGGACCAACATTTGCGATATTTTCACAAATTTCAGGTTAACCATCCAATGTATAGAAGGTTTGTTAATACGCATGCTCCAAAGCAAAAAACTTCTATAAGTTTGACCAACCAAAAATCTAGTAAAGATAATGAACCATGTGAGATAGCTGAAGACGGACTACTGTTATACCAAAATTGCGTGGAAACAGAAGCACACACTTCCACTTACCCAGTATCGCCTTTTTCAGTGATGGAAACAAATTATAAAGATGGTATGGTACCACAACATAAATTACATGAAACAGAAGACCAATTATGTCAACAAC
>JABUQX010002767.1:0-22500 GCA_015478945.1 Trachelipus rathkii | reverse complement strand
ATTAATAACTGCTACAACAAAAGCATAATATAAGTAAACTTTATTAGTAAGCTTTGAAAAATGTATATAAATTATATATTTATGTTCAGTTCTACCATAATCTACTCTACCGTTCCAGCTCCAATAAAAGATTTTCTTATTAGCTCCTCCGCTGGTATTATACACTCAAAATACTATTGTGATAGTTCTTCAGCTCCAGTTCAGCTTCGCTTTCCAGCTATACTATAATATAATATAGTACTAAACGCACGTATATATTAGAATTATTATGTGAAGAGTTGTAGTATTGTGATATATGTGTGTTATAATATGTTATATATTATATTATATATTATATATTATATATATGTGTTGTATTATGTGTGTGTGTTTGATTAGTGGGTATGTGTGTTAGTGTGTATATATTGTGTGTGTGTAGAGAGAGAGAGTAATATATATATATATATTATTATATATATAAATAATATATATGTATATAATAGTATAATATATATATTATTATATAATATATATATATATATATAATATATATATATAATATATATATATATATATATATATTATATATATTAATATAATATATATATATATATATATATATATATATATACTTTAGAAATTACCTTTTCCCACGTAACTATAAATGCTGAAAAGTATACTAGATTTTCATTGAAAGGAATGAGAAACTGAAAGGATTTCCTGCTCCTTGAATCTAAGAAAAAAGTTTCCTCTTTTATGAACACCGGCATTTGTACATCGTAAACTCCACCTGTTTTCTGGATTTAGATGCTCAAGACATGGAACTTTTATTTAATATTATAATTTTTTTTTTAGAAATTTAAAGAAATAAAATAAATTACTACACAAGACGGAATCTTTTTATAAATTTGATAATTTTTTTATTAGCTTTATATAAAATTAAAAGTTAAAATGAAAAAGCAAAGATAATTGTGCTTTAATTCTTTTAAGATTTACATAATCGTGAATTCTTCACCTAAAAGAAAACAATTTTTAAAGAAAACTTCCTCTGTTCTTGAAAACTTGCTCCAAATTGAGCTCACTTCAATTTTGCTTGCTTTTTTATCCTTCAACCTCATCATCTTCTTTCTGCTGATGCTATTGTAACTTTTTACCAGGGCTGCGGAGCCGGAGCCGGAGCCAGGGGAGGCCGCGGAGCCGGCAAGGTTTTGGGTGGAGCCGGAGCCGGAGCCCGGAGTCGACGAGTTGTGGGGGGAGGGAGACCGAGAGCAGAGAGAGAGCGCGGACGGAGGGGAGAAAAATGGGGGATATGGAGGCCGGAGACCGGAGTCGGAGAGAAGAGCAAATGTGTTAAGGGAATCTAGGAGAAGCCGAGCGGAGTGGAAGCCGCAACAAAAAAGATGCGCTGCTTGCACGCTCCGAGGCAAATAAAAAATTAGAAGTAATTAGATAAATATTACTACAGGAAGTTATGATATATATGATAATAGATATATGTAATATAGATAAATATAGTATATAGATATATATATATATAGTATTATATATATATATATAGATATTATAGTTATACTATATATATAATATATAGTTAATATAATTATATATATATAGATATATATTATATATATCTATCAATCTATCTATAAGCAACTTCCAGGAAAGAGCTTTCGCCGTGTCAGTTGGCTCCAGCGTCTCTCCTTCTGGCCCGAAAGCTCACACCTAGAACCTCCAGAAAAGCATTTCTCGGACGCAAACGGTTTGAGATGCCAGTACTCGAGTTAACACTCTCAGGTAGTGTTTTCAGCTCCCTTTAGTAGGAGTTTAGCATCTGTCTAGCCCAATTAGGTTCCTGTAAAACTATGCTTTCCTAGAGCTCTCGAGAGAGGAGTTTGCTTCTATGCAGCAAACGATACCAACGCTGGCCCAGAAATGCATAGCAAAAGGGAAAGGACCGGGTGCTAGCCCTGTATCGCCCGTATACCATGCGAAGAAGATTCATATGATCTGTACCTCGAACAGAACAGTCCAATCATTAGATTTCATCGTATATTATTATTATTATGCAATTGAAAATTCTTTTTCTTCTCCTTGGTTCGCTGAATAACTTTATCCGATTTTCGACCATAGTGAATCACCTAAAGTAGATGTTAATTATTTGTAATCCAAAATTTATAATTTAAGAAAGAACTTTTCCAAATTTTTTTTCCCTGCACAGAATATTTTAGGTTGGAAAATCATATAATAAGACGGAATTAGAAAATTTATGTTAGCTCCTCTAGCTTTTATATAGAATTAATTGGCACTTATTTTATTTTTATGTTTAAATTTCCGTTTATCTTTAGTTCAAATATTTTTTAATAAAGTAATATATATATATATATATATATATATAGAGATATATATATATATATATGAGTAACTATAATATATAATATATATAGACTATATTATATAGTATATATATTATATATATATAATAATTATAGAATATTATATATATATAGTATATATAGATTATATTACATTATATATATATATTTATATATATAATAGATATATAATATATATAAAGTATTATATATAGATATAGAGTATAGATGATATATATATATTACTATATATATATTATATATAGTAGTATATATATATAATATATATTCTTAATAATTGAGGGAAACACCTTCTCAAGTTCATTTTCCAAGTGAAGAATTCATTTATATTATTATGATATAGATATATATATATATATATATATATATATAATTATATATTATATATATATATATAATATATATATAATATATATATAATATATATTATATATTTAGATTAATTTGTAACTACATTAACCTGTATACTTGTGTATTCTCATTTTTTCCAGAATTTTGATTATGTTATATATTTTTTATATATTTTTCAAGAATTCTAAGACAACTTAGAAAAGATGTTCCCCGCGTATCTTTCTTACTCAGATAACTTTAATTAAAATTAAGTTTATTCAAATCTTAGGATAAAGTCATGTCAACTAAACCAAAAATCTGCAACACCTCACTTCATGTACTTGAATATATTACTTACTCTGAAGATAAGAAATACTTTCATTTTGTCAAGTATCGAAATAGTTAAACACAGTTGATGGAAACAAGTCTCAGTTCGAACATATCACAAAAAGTCTAGCCTAACTTATGTCCAGTTTACTCATTTGCGTAGTTCATCATACTACATCTATCTGGATCCTCTATAGTTAATGCGACATTTAAACGCTATCAGTGCCAGTACATTTGCTGTAATTGTGTTAAAGAAAGAAGTTGAAGCTAAAAGGTAACAGGGATAAACCCATTTTAATTTCCAAATAAACTCAGACTAAATGAGAAATCATTTGATCTCATTGTGTTGCTACTAACTTGTTCTGATCCTATGTTAAGTGAAAAAAATTTAAGTGCAATGACAGACAATTTGTCGCTACTCCGGTACATGGTTTGTTTAAAGCATAGTGACCCATTCTATGTGTCTCTTGTGGCCGTGAGTAAAATCGCCAGTATTTAAGCTGGCCAAATCAGGAAGGGAGCCCCCAAAAAGTGGAATGGGAAGGAACACATGGCTGTTCGGATTGTGTGCCCTTAAGGATATTAAACTGGGAAGTCCCTAGTTTACGGACTTTGATGAAGGCAAACTGTTTGAGTGATTTGGTTAAATAGTTCTAGAGAGAAATAAACAAAAAAATTTACGTTAAAAGATTGCAAAAAGTGGCATGCTTAGTCGAAGAGACAAGATGGCGGGAGTACATGTTCTTAGTGCGTCTCAAAGATGCCGCTTTCTGCAAACTTAAAACGATGTATAGTAGTGACAGTATAAGGCTGCCTAGTCGTGGTAGCTTCTGAACTGTCTCTCTGCGACGTCAGTGGGAACAAATCGCAAACACATCGAAGAGATTATTAAAAATCACTTCCTCCATACTTTTACAAAAAAAATATTCAATCAGAAGTACTTGACTGTCAGGATAATTTTTTTATAATTAGAGAAGCGGTAAGTGTTTAGCCTAAGAATCTCACTCTATGGATAAATTCCATTGAAAGAAGGGAGAAAGATGTTAAACTGAAATAAATATAGTTGTCGACCAATCTGTTGTATTAATAGACCTAATCGTTTCCCAGAAGCTTGAAGATCATGATATTATGACGACACACGCTTTATTGGTCATATTCATTACTTTGAAACTCGAGTGACTTTTATCAATAGTGGTAATTATACGCTATATCACACAGGGCACAAAAGGGAAAAATCTGTTTTAATTGTGCCGGGTCATGATTATATTTCAGCTTAGATATTCAGGTGTAAATCCTCCCTTGACCTTATGTATAGAATATTTTGTCAGAATAATAAATCAGATGAATAGATGAGAAAAGTTTAAATAAATTTTACTAGATAATGATAGGATAATTAGATTTGGCTTGGTTTAGATCTAAAAGTGGCGGAAGTTATAAGCTGAATCAATTGAAAATAAAATAAATATCATAAAAAAGCAATCTACTAGTAAAAACATTCAACCTAAATATCTTTCTAGAAATTAAGGTAGATTCCATAAAGTTATTAGAGAATAATGAAAAATCGACCGGAAACAAGTATCAGTTAAAGAGGCAATCAATTATTAGCATAAAATTTTTCAAGATGCCGCTTGCACAATTACAGCTTTGCCTCCTATTCAAGTGAATGTTGAGAGCTTATTTTCTGCTTTAAAAATAATAAAATCGGATCTAAGGACATCGTTAAAGAAGGATTTTATTCATGGTTTTATTTTTAAGAACAATTGTTTTGAATAAATTTATATTACATATGGTCGGGCTGTTCAAAGAGAAATTATTTTAAAAGTTAGGAAGAAAGTGGATTATATATTAATAAAATTATTACTAGTCGCTAGAAATTCTGGCAACAAAAAGAGGTCAAATGTTCCTGGAGGTTAAAGGTAGCTTGATTTGGCGAGGTTGCCATAATTTTCATTATCACTTTTGTTGTAGCTGCTGCTATGAAAGCAACCTTTAAAAAATCGTTTGTTGAAATACTTTGTTAAAGGTTAAAATAGTCCTAGATATTCACGGAGGTCTTGTGTTGGTCGTTAAGCATTGTTATATCGTAAAAGGTTATAATCGTTAACCCTATCGTTGTTATATATTCTAAATAGTGCAACGACTAACACTCGTACGTAACTTTGTGAATTTTCAGACTTACTTTAAGTTGCAGTTGAGGAATAGTCCCTTATTTAATTTACATTGACATATTCCTCTTCTTGCAATTATACCAAACTAATAATCTTGGAGGCAAGAAACGGCTTTACAAAATAGTCGTTTCAAGCTGTGAGAAGACCACAATTTTCTCAATCAGCTTTTCATACAACGTAACATCAAAATTAGGCAAATAATCGACTGCCTTAGCCTCCAGGAATAAAACCTCTAAAATAGTCTTATTTTGCATGTTTGCATTCATAATCGTTTTCACTAGTTACTCATTGCAAACACCGGCAAAATAATAAAATACAAAACGATCGTTGATCGTTTTATCTTGAGAAAATTGTGATCCAAGCAATATATGCTTGAGAAATGTTTTGGATTTAACAATTTATCTTGAGAAAATTATGATCCAAGCAATATATGCTTGAGAAATGTTTTGGATTTAACAATTTATCTTGAGAAAAATTTTGGTTCAAGAAATTTTATCTTGAGAAAAATTTGTCATTAAAATTTATCTGAGAAAAATTTTGATTCAAGCAATTTTTGCTTGAAAATTTGTTAGCAATTTTTATCTTGAAGAATATGTTCCAAAAATCACTTTGAGTAAAATTTGTGATGAGTAAAAATTTGCTTTATAAAATTTGTCTTGAAAAGAATTATTACTTCGGTTTACGAGAATAGTAGTTTGCGTTAATTTATAGCTTGCGTTAATTTATAGTTTGCGTTAATTTGTAGTTTGCGTTACTAGTTTCTCATAGTTTCTAGTTACTTAGTTTATCACTGCAGTACGCAGATAACTTAATATAGTTTATCTCTGCAGTACGCAGATAACTTAATATAGTTTATCACTGCAGTACGCAGGTAACTTAATATAAGTTTTATACTTGGCCTGTTGGCTTAAGAAAGTTGTGACTTTTACGTATTCAGAGTTAATAGAATATCAACTTGAGAAACTTTTGTTTTTCATTGCAGATTGCAACTGCATTTATCGTACAAACCTTTTCGAATAGGAAAATCAGTCTCACGTTTTTGTATAGCTTAACAGCTATAGTCACACTTTGCTTAAAAGGTCAAGTAGCCATAAAATACTTTAAAAAGAATATATATTTTTATATATATATATATTTCGTTGCGACTTAATATGGAATAAATATACTGTTGCCTTTTGTATTCCTATAAGGAGGATATATTTATTTATAGTAAACCGAATAAAAAAATAAAAAAAAAAAAAAAAAAAGAATTTTGCGAAATAAATTTATTTAATCAGTTTGCGTATTTGCATTTTTTTTCGTTTTCGTTTTTTTTTTTTTTGGGGTAGTTTTTTTTGTATAATCTATTACTATTTGTTTTTTGTTAAAATATTTGCGTATTTAAGGTTTTGCGTATACTTATATAACTTTTTGCGTATATATATATAATATATATATATTTAAATTTTGCGTTTTTACGTCTTGCGTTTTCATTTAATTATTTAATCATGCCTCGTTTTGACAAAGCATCTGCGAATCAAATGCTGTCTGAGTTGACAGTCTGCAAGGGGATTTGGGAGGAGGAAACGTAGTCTCCCTTTCTGAAGAAGAAAAAAATAATCTTTCAGATATTAAAACTAAATTGACCCCTATTAAAAGATCTAGGGCAGTCATTAGAAGGAAAATTACTCTTCTTTTCAAAAGCATAATGGACCTTTCTTCTGATGACGATGATAATCAGATCGTTTCTTTAAAGTTAGATGAAATAAAGCAGAAACTCGAAGATGTAAGATCTGTTGATTCTCAAATTGAAGAAGTTATCAGCAAGTCCTCTCTAATTGATCACGATCCGAGTTTTTTGGATGAAGAAATAATCGAGACTAGTCATTACCATATGCGAAATGAAAAGTTGTTGTTACATATGAAGCCTCAAAATGAGACATATTCCCCTTCTGCGCCTTCTTCTATAGATTCTGGAGAGGGGGCAGTAACGCGCTCTGAGTTGCAAGATCTTTTTAAGAATTTAGATAGTCGGAAGCAGGAAATAAAAATTCCTGCTATTAAGTGTCAAGAATTTAAAGGAGAGGGTGATAGACACTCGTTCCGCTCTTTTTTGCTCTCGTTCCATAATATATATGGAACAAGAAAAGATGTTTCGGATGCTGCCAAATTGCAGTATTTAAAATCTTTACTGTCTGGCAATGCCCTAAAAGACATTGAACACTTACCTAATATTAATGACAATTTGGAGGTGGCACTTGACATTTTAAAGAACCTTTACCTCGATGAATCTTATATAGTCGATTCACTGTTTCATAAAATAGATACAGCTCCTCTTTTAGATAATCGCAATCTCGAAAAAATAAGAATGTTTATTTCAGAGATAAGAGCGTATCTCCATGAACTAAAAGAGTTTGGATTGGACTTTTTCGAAGAGTCAACTGCTGGCTGCAAGCTTGTGAGCCACTTAATTGTTGACAAATTGCCTATTGGGTTCCTGCGAGAACTTAAGTTTATAACTCAGGCGGAGTATCCATCCATAAATGTAATTTTAAAAAATTATGGTAAAGTGTTAAAATCAATGGAAAAGGGGAAAGAAAAAAGTCAATCGACATTTAAAAAAGAAAAGAGCTCTGAACATCAAAATCAGATGTTTCTCGAGCGAAAGTCTCCTAAATATTCGTGTAATACCTCATCCTCAAAGGAAAGTGTAAAATCTTCTAACTCGAGTAGCAAAAATAATGCGCGGAAAGTTAAAACGGATGGGTTAAAAAAAGTTGATGCTTTTACTGCTCATTGTAAATTTTGTGAAGGTAATCATTCGATGGTTTCCTGTGGGACATATTCTTCTCCTGAAGCAAGGAAAGATCGTTGTAGGGAACTAGGTTTATGCTTCAGTTGCTCTAGTAAAAAGCATTTGGCCAATGAATGTCCTGCTAAAAAATATGGAATTAGTCACCCATGCGGGAAATGTGGAAAAAAGACGCATATTACAGCTCTATGCCGTTCAAGTGGTAGTAACAAAAATGAGTCACCTGGTGGCTCTTCACCACAAAATAGTAGCCGTTCAACAGACGTTTCTGATGAACAAAATAATCCTGGTGAAGGTAGTAATATCTGTATCTGTATAAATTCAGGTGTTGCGTCTTCCCAAAATATTCTACCTACTCTCTCTCTCTCTCTCAAAATAAAAAAGGGAACAAAATAGTTCCTGTAAGAGTGCTTTTAGATTTAGGTTCTCAATCTTCTTACTTTCATGAAAGCATACTCCAGAAGTTAGATATCAATATATCGTCTTTGCCAGTTCACCAAAGTCATATAAAAACATTTTTGGGAGAGCAGTTAAGATCATTACGATCTGTTGAAATAGAAATGGCTATATGTTGTGGGAGGTTTCAACGTCTACCAGTAAACATTGACCCTCAACTGGATATCAACTTTGAGGTCAGAGGCCTCATAGGAGCTATCCATAATATATCTCAAAATGGATATAATATAGCTGATAGTCATTATAAAGGTAAACATGGTGACAAAGTATCGAATATAGTAGGGTTAATAGGAATAGATGCTCTGCATCTTTTAAAACACATGAAAACAGTGAAATGTATTAGGGGCAGTGCCCTTGAAACATGCCATGGGTACGTCCCATTTGGGCCTGTTAAATCTTTTTTAACTCCTACCCAAGAAGGAATAATCTTTGGAGACCCTGCGCCAATAAAACCTGTCAAACGATTTTGACATGAGGAAATAGTCCCCATGCCATCAAATATTAGAAAATCTGTCACAAACGTCCCTGAGTATATAATCAACTTAGTGATAGAACCTAAACCATCTTATTTTGACCCGCTCAGACACACTCACGCTGAGTCAGATTTAGACTTAGGTCTGGAGAGTCTTTACAAACTAGAATCTCTGGGCATTAATGAAGAGCTGAACCAAGGTTCAATAGATGAACTTCATTTTATTTAAAAGTTTTACGAAGGGATTGAGTTTCGTGACGGAAAATACCACGTAGAACTTCCGTGGTCTCAGAATATTCTGGAACAGGTCCCGTCTAATCATCACATTGCCCTTGCAACAATGCAAAGAGTTAAGAAGAAGCTTACTGCTCAAGGATTAGTAGAAAGGTATAGGGACATATTCAGAGATTATAAAAAAGAAGGCATTATCGAGTCTGTGGAAGTAGAGCCAAAAGATTTCCACAAATTCATCTGGATTCCTCACAGACCAGTTATAAAACAGGCTCTACAGATCACGACAAAAATCAGACCTGTATTTAATTGTAGTTTGAAGATAGGAGATAGTCCGTCTTTGAACCAGGCTTCTTATCCAGGGGTGGACTTAATCGCCTCCCTTTTCAAATTATTAATCGCTTTCAGAACGAACAAATATATAGTCCTGTCTGACATATCGAAGGCTTTTCTTCAAATCCGACTTAAACTAGAAGAGGACCGAAATCGGTTTTGTTTTTTTTGGGAGGAAGATGGTAAGTTAATTACTTATCGCTACTCCACTATAATCTTTGGCTTAGCGGTCAGTCCCTACATATTAGGTGCTGTGATTCAGCATCATGCTAAAAAGTACCCAGACGATCTTTGTACCTCTCTCCTTCAAAATAATCTTTATGTTGACAATTTTATATATTCCTCCTCATCTGTTGAGGAACTGAAAGATATTTATCGAAAGGCCACTTTGCGCATGAGCGAAGGAGGTTTTAACTTATGTTCATGGAACACAAATTGTCCTGAACTCAAAAGATTGTTTGAAGAGGAGGGTAAAATTGTTTCTCATCAGTGTGATGAGGAAAGGGTGTTGGGATATCTATACAACACTAGTCTGGACACTCTGAGCTTAAGTGACTTTGTTCTTGGAGAAGTCTCTACAAAAAGAGAACTTCTGTCTGAAATTTCTAAGATTTTTGACCCCCTTTCTTTATACCTTCCTGTTACCGTAAGAGGTCGTCTTCTTATGAAGAAAACCTGGGAGGTGGAAATGGGGTGGGATGACATAGTCTCTCCTGAGATGAGAGATCAATGGAAGAAGTTGAGTAATGATCTTCACTCTTTGAAAGGGATTTCTTTTAAAAGATCATCATTGGAAGTTAACGACTCCAATATAATTTATATATTCTGTGATGCAAGTTCTGTAGCGTACGGATTTGTTGTCTATGTTTCGTCCGAATCTGAAGGTCCTAAAATGCTATGGGCAAAGGGCAAAGTAGCACCCGCAAAAGGGAGAACTCTTCCCTGTTTGGAACTTTTATCAGTATTTCTGGCACTAAAATGTCTGCCTCAAGTCCTAAGTAGTTTATCTGGAGTTAAATTTAAAGAACTAAATATTTTTTCTGATTCCCAGATAACCCTTCATTGGATTCATAACAAAGGTATGAAGACCAAACAAGTATTTGTAAAAAATCGCGTACAAAATATTCATACAATGAGTTCAGAACTTAAAGAAAAATATTCTTTGAGTCCAAACTTCCTGTACGTTAGAACTGAAGATAATCCTGCGGATCTTCTGACAAGAGGAATATCTTTTAAAGAATTTCAAAAGAACTTGTCCTTCTGGACAAATGGACCAAAATGGCTAGCTCTGAATAAAGTTTATTGGCCTTCAACTGAGATAGAAACAGCATCGCCTGTATATGCTGTTATTCAAGGTGATAAGGAACCTCCTGTGCTAGATATATCAAGATATTCTACTTTACACAAAGTCTATCGAATAGTCTCTCTGTTATTTCAATTTGGTACAGTGAACAGAGGTGTGTCTGATAATCATGATGTGAAAGCTCGTCTTTATTGTCTGAGGACAATGCAAAAAGAATCTTTTGCAAAAGAACTTAAATTTTTAGAAGAGGTGAAAAACAATTCATCTTTTAATGGCCAAGTCCCGGATTTGGTCAATAATTTGGACTTGTTCCTAGACGAAAATAATCTCGTCAGGAGTAAAGGACGTCTGTCTAGATGTAATTATTATGAATATGATGTGATGAATCCCATTTTATTGGCAAAAAGCCATCATTTAACCAAGTTGATAATCAGAGATGCTCATTTAAGATGCAAGCATCTGGGCATCCAGGCTACCCTTACAAATATTCGTCTTCAAGGATTCTGGATCACATCTGCTCGAACTTCTATTAAAAACGTCTTGCAAGAGTGTATAATCTGCAAGAAATTTAATAATTTTGCATACAAGTACCCGCGCTTCACTAATTTTTCAAAGGCCCAAGTAAATTTATTCAGACCATTTAAGCACGTAGGAATTGACTACACAAAGCATTGGTGGGTAAAAGTAAAGGGCTCTAGTCCTGCCCAGAAAATGTTTATCATAATCTACACTTGTTTGAATATTCGTGCGATTTATTTGGATCTTGTTGATGATATGTCATCTAAATCATTCATACAGTCATTCCAGAGATTTGTAAATCGTTTTGGAGTTCCTGATTGTGTATACAGCGATAACGCTCGTTCATTTAGTCAGGGTACAGATTTTATAGAAACTTTTCTAGTATCGGAAAATGGAAGTGAGTTTCTAAGGAGAAATCAAATTGTTCACAAACGTATTCCTTTATATAGTCCTTGGACTGGAAGCATGTGGGAACGTTTGATAAGAGTGGTCAAAGATTGTCTATTCAAGACAATCGGACGTTCTTCTTTAAATTATTTTGATTTTGTGACAATTTTGTCTGATATTGCTGATGCAATAAATTCGCGTCCCTTGACCTATACGTCAAGCGCAAATGATATTTTGCCACTCACTCCTAACGACTTCCTGAAACCGTTAGCAAAAACCGCCATGGCGCTACCAGGAGCTGGATCAGATAGTCAGTTCTGGGATTCTTCCGTGGCTCCGAGAGAGCTTATGAAATCTCTAAAATATTCATCCGAGAAATTTGAAGATTTCCGTACCCGATGGTACAACGAATATATGTTGAGTCTGAGAGAGATTGGTAGAGATCTCTATCAGACGAAATGGGTTAATTTAATCAAGAAAAATGATGTAGTCTTGATTAAGAGTCCAGTAAAGGAGCGTCCTTACTGGCAAATGGGGATAGTCGAGGATCTCATGTTCGGAGATGACAACAAAGTCAGATCTGTTCATGTCAGAACTCCAGGAGGAGCGATCAATTTATACCCTGTGAAGTATCTATATCCTTTAGAACTTTCTTTGACTCACAGTGGATCAACGTCAAATTCGAACGACGCCCTAGCCCCTCAAGCACCTTCTTCGCCTGTGATAGATGCTGCTGGACCTTCCACACCTGTGAATAGTCGACCTGTGCGGAGGGCGGCAGAAGCCGCTAGGAAACATTTCCTTGTTTATGATTCCTCCGAAGAATCTGAATAGATAATCGATATCTATAGTCAACCTATAGTTTTCTATTTGTAAATATGCTGGTATCTGCCCTAGAGAGGCCAGACGCCATCCCCCCCGGGGAAGATAATAAAATTATTACTAGTCGCTAGAAATTCTGGCAACAAAAGGAGGTCAAATGTTCCTGGAGGTTAAAGGTAGCTTAACATGGCGAGGTTGCCATAATTTTCATTATCACTTTTGTTGTAGCTGCTGCTATGAAAGCAACCTTTAAAAATCGTTTGTTAAAATACTTTGTTAAAAGTTTAAATAGTCCTAGATATTCACGAAGGTCTTGTGTTGGTCGTGAGCATCGTTATATCGTAAAAGGTTATAATCGTTAACCCTATCGTTTTTATATATTCTAACTAGTGCAAACGACTAACACTCGTACGTAACTTTGTGAATATTCAGACTTACTTTAAGTTGCAGTTGAGGAATAGTCTCTTATTTAATTTACTTTGACTTATTCCTCTTGCAATTATAGCAAACTAATAATCTTGGAGGCAAGAAACGGCTTTACAAAATAGTCGTTTCAAGCTGTGAGAAGACCACAATTTTTCTCAATCAGCTTTTCATACAATGTAACATCGAAATTAGGCAAATAATCGACTGCCTTAGCCTCCAGGGGTCAGCCTCCAGAAAGCAACATGCACTTAACAAAGAAACCATAACAGGTACAGGAAAATAACTAACATTTTATTAATCAGGAGACATTTTTACCAATGAAATTTAAAAAAAATAAATAAAAATAACGCTTTTGAAAAATTTAAAATAGTTAAAAATGTTGAAAAACTTGTATGATATTACCGTTTTCTGATAAAACGAAGAAGCTCGCTTACTCCGAGTAGGCACGAAAGATGCCAAATGTTGAATTTTTCTTTTTTCACTAAGAATATCCTGAGTGAAAACAAGAACGTGGGCAAGGTCAGGGTTTTCGGCCTACCGGGGACGACGGGGGACTTCGTCCTCTGTCCCTCCGTCGACTTTCAAGCCCTAAAGGTTATAAAGAATAATGTAACTTTGTGAATATTCAGACTTACTTTAAGTTGCAGTTGAGGAATAGTCCCTTATTTAATTTACTTTGACATATTCCTCTTGCAATTATACCAAACTAATAATCTTGGAGGCAAGAAACGGCTTTACAAAATAGTCGTTTCAAGCTGTGAGAAGACCACAATTTTTCTCAATCAGCTTTTCATACAACGTAACATCGAAATTAGGCAAATAATCGACTGCCTTAGCCTCCAGGAATAAAACCTCTAAAATAGTCTTATTTTGCATGTTTGCATTCTTAACCGTTTTCACTAGCTACTCATTGCAAACACCGGCAAAATAATAAAATACAAAACGATCGTTGATCGTTTTATCTTGAGAAAAATTTTGGTTCAAGCAATATTGGCTTGAGAATTGTTTTATGATTTAGCAGTTTTATCTTGAGAAAATTTGGTTCAAGCAATTTTGGCTTGAGAATTTTGTAATGTAGCAATTTTATCTTGAGAAAAATTGTCATTAAAATTTATCTTGAGAAATATTTTGATTCAAGCAATTTTTGCTTGAAAATTTGTTATTTAGCAATTTTATCTTGAAGAAATTTGTCTCAAAATCGTTTATTTTGAGTAAAATTTGTGATGAGTAAAAATTTGCTTTATAAAATTTGTCTTGAAAAGAAGTTACTAAGAGGTTTATTTTGAGAAAATACTTCGGTTTACGAGAATAGTAGTTTGCGTTAATTTATAGCTTGCGTTAATTTATAGTTTGCGTTAATTTGTAGTTTGCGTTCATTTGTAGTTTTGTAAGGTTAGAAACTGGAAACTTGTAAGTTACTAGTTTCTCATAGTTTCTAGTTACTCTTAGTTTATCACTGCAGTACGCAGATAACTTAATATAGTTTATCACTGCAGTACGCAGATAACTTAATATAGTTTATCACTGCAGTACGCAGATAACTCTATATAGTTTATCACTGCAGTACGCAGATAACTTAATATAGTTTATCACTGCAGTACGCAGATAACTCTATATAGTTTATCACTGCAGTACGCAGGTAACTTAATATAAGTTTTATACTTGGCCTGTTGGCTTAAGAAAGTTGTGACTTTTACGTATTCAGAGTTAATAGAATATCAACTTGAGAAACTTTTGTTTTTCATTGCAGATTGCAACTGCATTTATCGTACAAACCTTTTCGAATAGGAAAATCAGTCTCACGTTTTTGTATAGCTTAACAGCTATAGTCACACTTTGCTTAAAAGGTCAAGTAGCCATAAAATACTTTAAAAAGAATATATATTTTTATATATATATATTTCGTTGCGACTTAATATGGAATAAATATACTGTTGCCTTTTGTATTCCTATAAGGAGGATATATTTATTTATAGTAAACCGAATAAAAAAAAAAAAAAAAAAAAAAAAAAAATTTTGCAGAAATAAATTTATTTAATCAGTTTGCGTATTTATTTTTAGGGGGACAGTTGAGAGTTTTTTGTTAAAATATTTGCGTATTTAAGGTTTTGCGTATACTTATATAACTTTTTGCGTATATATATATAATATATATATATTTAAATTTTGCGTTTTTACGTCTTGCGTTTTCATTTAATTATTTAATCATGCCTCGTTTTGACAAAGCATCTGCGAATCAAATGCTGTCAGAGTTGGAGGAGAGCTTGCAAGGGGATTTGGGAGGAGGAAACGTAGTCTCCCTTTCTGAAGAAGAAAAAAATAATCTTCTTTCAGATATTAAAACTAAATTGACCCCTATTAAAAGATCTAGGGCAGTCATTAGAAGGAAAATTACTCTTCTTTTCAAAAGCATAATGGACCTTTCTTCTGATGACGATGATAATCAGATCGTTTCTTTAAAGTTAGATGAAATAAAGCAGAAACTCGAAGATGTAAGATCTGTTGATTCTCAAATTGAGGAAGTTATTAGCAAGTCCTCTCTAATTGATCACGATCCGAGTTTTTTGGATGAAGAAATAATCGAGACTAGTCATTACCATATGCGAAATGAAAAGTTGTTGTTACATATGAAGCCTCAAAATGAGACATATTCCCCTTCTGCGCCTTCTTCTATAGATTCTGGAGAGGGGGCAGTAACGCGCTCTGAGTTGCAAGATCTTTTTAAGAATTTAGATAGTCGGAAGCAGGAAATAAAAATTCCTGCTATTAAGTGTCAAGAATTTAAAGGAGAGGGTGATAGACACTCGTTCCGCTCTTTTTTGCTCTCGTTCCATAATATATATGGAACAAGAAAAGATGTTTCGGATGCTGCCAAATTGCAGTATTTAAAATCTTTACTGTCTGGCAATGCCCTAAAAGACATTGAACACTTACCTAATATTAATGACAATTTGGAGGTGGCACTTGACATTTTAAAGAACCTTTACCTCGATGAATCTTATATAGTCGATTCACTGTTTCATAAAATAGATACAGCTCCTCTTTTAGATAATCGCAATCTCGAAAAAATAAGAATGTTTATTTCAGAGATAAGAGCGTATCTCCATGAACTAAAAGAGTTTGGATTGGACTTTTTCGAAGAGTCAACTTAATTGTTGACAAATTGCCTATTGGGTTCCTGCGAGAACTTAAGTTTATAACTCAGGCGGAGTATCCTTCCATAAATGTAATTTTATAAAAAATTATGGTAAAGTGTTAAAATCAATGGAAAAGGGGAAAGAAAAAAGTCAATCGACATTTAAAAAAGAAAAGAGCTCTGAACATCAAAATCAGATGTTTCTCGAGCGAAAGTCTCCTAAATATTCGTGTAATACCTCATCCTCAAAGGAAAGTGTAAAATCTTCTAACTCGAGTAGCAAAAATAATGCGCGGAAAGTTAAAACGGATGGGTTAAAAAAAGTTGATGCTTTTACTGCTCATTGTAAATTTTGTGAAGGTAATCATTCGATGGTTTCCTGTGGGACATATTCTTCTCCTGAAGCAAGGAAAGATCGTTGTAGGGAGCTAGGTTTATGCTTCAGTTGCTCTAGTAAAAAGCATTTGGCCAATGAATGTCCTGCTAAAAAATATGGAATTAGTCACCCATGCGGGAAATGTGGAAAAAAGACGCATATTACAGCTCTATGCCGTTCAAGTGGTAGTAACAAAAATGAGTCACCTGGTGGCTCTTCACCACAAAATAGTAGCCGTTCAACAGACGTTTCTGATGAACAAAATAGTCCTGGTGAAAGTAGTAATATCTGTATCTGTATAAATTCAGGTGTTGCGTCTTCCCAAAATATTCTACCTACTCTCTCTCTCAAAATTAAAAAAGGGAACAAAATAGTTCCTGTAAGAGTGCTTTTAGATTTAGGTTCTCAATCTTCTTACTTTCATGAAAGCATACTCCAGAAGTTAGATATCAATATATCGTCTTTGCCAGTTCACCAAAGTCATATAAAAACATTTTTGGGAGAGCAGTTAAGATCATTACGATCTGTTGAAATAGAAATGGCTATATGTTGTGGGAGGTTTCAACGTCTACCAGTAAACATTGACCCTCAACTGGATATCAACTTTGAGGTCAGAGGCCTCATAGGAGCTATCCATAATATATCTCAAAATGGATATAATATAGCTGATAGTCATTATAAAGGTAAACATGGTGACAAAGTATCGAATATAGTAGGGTTAATAGGAATAGATGCTCTGCATCTTTTAAAACACATGAAAACAGTGAAATGTATTAGGGGCAGTGCCCTTGAAACATGCCATGGGTACGTCCCATATGGGCCTGTTAAATCTTTTTTAACACCTACCCAGGAAGGAATAATCTTTGGAAAAGACCCTTCGTCAGGTAAACCTGTCAAACGATTTTGACATGAGGAAATAGTCCCCATGCCATCAAATATTAGAAAATCTGTCTCAAACGTCCCTGAGTATATAATCAACTTAGTGATAGAACCTAAACCATCTTATTTTGACCCGCTCAGACACACTCACGCTGAGTCAGATTTAGACTTAGGTCTGGAGAGTCTTTACAAATTAGAATCTCTAGGCATTAATGAAGAGCGAGACCAAGGTTCTATAGACGAAGTTTTTATTAAAAAATTTCACGAAGGGATTGAGTTTCGTGACGGAAAATACCACGTAGAACTTCCGTGGTTTAAGAATATCCTGGAGCAGGTCCCGTCTAATCATCACATTGCCCTTGCAACAATGCAAAGAGTTAAGAAGAAGCTTACTGCTCAAGGATTAGTAGAAAGGTATAGGGACATATTCAGAGATTATAAAAAAGAAGGCATTATCGAGTCTGTGGAAGTAGAGCCAAAAGATTTCCACAAATTCATCTGGATTCCTCACAGACCAGTTATAAAACAGGCTCTACAGATCACGACAAAAATCAGACCTGTATTTAATTGTAGTTTGAAGATAGGAGACAGTCCGTCTTTGAACCAGGCTTCTTATCCAGGGGTGGACTTAATCGCCTCCCTTTTCAAATTATTAATCGCTTTCAGAACGAACAAATATATAGTCCTGTCTGACATATCGAAGGCTTTTCTTCAAATCCGACTTAAACTAGAAGAGGACCGAAATCGGTTTTGTTTTTTTTGGGAGGAAGATGGTAAGTTAATTACTTATCGCTACTCCACTATAATCTTTGGCTTAGCAGTCAGTCCCTACATATTAGGTGCTGTGATTCAGCATCATGCTAAGAAGTACCCAGACGATCTTTGTACCTCTCTCCTTCAAAATAATCTTTATGTTGACAATTTTATATATTCCTCCTCATCTGTTGAGGAACTGAAAGATATTTATCGAAAGGCCACTTTGCGCATGAGCGAAGGAGGTTTTAACTTATGTTCATGGAACACAAATTGTCCTGAACTCAAAAGATTGTTTGAAGAGGAGGGTAAAATTGTTTCTCATCAGTGTGATGAGGAAAGGGTGTTGGGATATCTATACAACACAAGTCTGGACACTCTGAGCTTAAGTGACTTTGTTCTTGGAGAAGTCTCTACAAAAAGAGAACTTCTGTCCGAAATTTCTAAGATTTTTGACCCCCTTTCTTTATACCTTCCTGTTACCGTAAGAGGTCGTCTTCTTATGAAGAAAACCTGGGAGGTGGAAATGGGGTGGGATGACATAGTCTCTCCTGAGATGAGAGATCAATGGAAGAAGTTGAGTAATGATCTTCACTCTTTGAAAGGGATTTCTTTTAAAAGATCATCATTGGAAGTTAACGACTCCAATATAATTTATATATTCTGTGATGCAAGTTCTGTAGCGTACGGATTTGTTGTCTATGTTTCGTCCGAATCTGAAGGTCCTAAAATGCTATGGGCAAAGGGCAAAGTAGCACCCGCAAAAGGGAGAACTCTTCCCTGTTTGGAACTTTTATCAGTATTTCTGGCACTAAAATGTCTGCCTCAAGTCCTAAGTAGTTTATCTGGAGTTAAATTTAAAGAACTAAATATTTTTTCTGATTCCCAGATAACCCTTCATTGGATTCATAACAAAGGTATGAAGACCAAACAAGTATTTGTAAAAAATCGCGTACAAAATATTCATACAATGAGTTCAGAACTTAAAGAAAAATATTCTTTGAGTCCAAACTTCCTGTACGTTAGAACTGAAGATAATCCTGCGGATCTTCTGACAAGAGGAATATCTTTTAAAGAATTTCAAAAGAACTTGTCCTTCTGGACAAATGGACCAAAATGGCTAGCTCTGAATAAAGTTTATTGGCCTTCAACTGAGATAGAAACAGCATCGCCTGTATATGCTGTTATTCAAGGTGATAAGGAACCTCCTGTGCTAGATATATCAAGATATTCTACTTTACACAAAGTCTATCGAATAGTCTCTCTGTTATTTCAATTTGGTACAGTGAACAGAGGTGTGTCTGATAATCATGATGTGAAAGCTCGTCTTTATTGTCTGAGGACAATGCAAAGAGAATCTTTTGCAAAAGAACTTAAATTTTTAGAAGAGGTGAAAAACAATTCATCTTTTAATGGCCAAGTCCCGGATTTGGTCAATAATTTGGACTTGTTCCTAGACGAAAATAATCTCGTCAGGAGTAAAGGACGTCTGTCTAGATGTAATTATTATGAATATGATGTGATGAATCCCATTTTATTGGCAAAAAGCCATCATTTAACCAAGTTGATAATCAGAGATGCTCATTTAAGATGCAAGCATCTGGGCATCCAGGCTACCCTTACAAATATTCGTCTTCAAGGATTCTGGATCACATCTGCTCGAACTTCTATTAAAAACGTCTTGCAAGAGTGTATAATCTGCAAGAAATTTAATAATTTTGCATACAAGTACCCGCGCTTCACTAATTTTTCAAAGGCCCAAGTAAATTTATTCAGACCATTTAAGCACGTAGGAATTGACTACACAAAGCATTGGTGGGTAAAAGTAAAGGGCTCTAGTCCTGCCCAGAAAATGTTTATCATAATCTACACTTGTTTGAATATTCGTGCGATTTATTTGGATCTTGTTGATGATATGTCATCTAAATCATTCATACAGTCATTCCAGAGATTTGTAAATCGTTTTGGAGTCCCTGATTGTGTATACAGCGATAACGCTCGTTCTTTTAGCCAGGGTACAGATTTTATAGAAACTTTTCTAGTATCGGAAAATGGAAGTGAGTTTCTAAGGAGAAATCAAATTGTTCACAAACGTATTCCTTTATATAGTCCGTGGACTGGAAGCATGTGGGAACGTTTGATAAGAGTGGTCAAAGATTGTCTATTCAAGACAATCGGACGTTCTTCTTTAAATTATTTTGATTTTGTGACAATTTTGTCTGATATTGCTGATGCAATAAATTCGCGTCCCTTGACCTATACGTCAAGCGCAAATGATATTTTGCCACTCACTCCTAACGACTTCCTGAAACCGTTAGCAAAAACCGCCATGGCGCTACCGGGAGCTGGATCAGATAGTCAGTTCTGGGATTCTTCCGTGGCTCCGAGAGAGCTTATGAAATCTCTAAAATATTCATCCGAGAAATTTGAAGATTTCCGTACCCGATGGTACAACGAATATATGTTGAGTCTGAGAGAGATTGGTAGAGATCTCTATCAGACGAAATGGGTTAATTTAATCAAGAAAAATGATGTAGTCTTGATTAAGAGTCCAGTAAAGGAGCGTCCTTACTGGCAAATGGGGATAGTCGAGGATCTCATGTTCGGAGATGACAACAAAGTCAGATCTGTTCATGTCAGAACTCCAGGAGGAGCGATCAATTTATACCCTGTGAAGTATCTATATCCTTTAGAACTTTCTTTGACTCACAGTGGATCAACGTCAAATTCGAACGACGCCCCAGTCCTTCAAGCACCTTCTTCATCTATCGATGGACCTGGAGGAGTTAATCCCCCTTCTTCGTCTGTGATAGATGCTGCTGGACCTTCCACACCTGTGAATAGTCGACCTGTGCGGAGGGCGGCAGAAGCCGCTAGGAAACATTTCCTTGTTTATGATTCTTCCGAAGAATCTGAATAGATAATCGATATCTATAGTCAACCTATAGTCAATCTTTCTATTTGTAAATATGCTGGTATCTGCCCTAGAGAGGCCAGACGCCATCCCCCCCGGGGAAGATAATAAAATTATTACTAGTCGCTAGAAATTCTGGCAACAAAAGGAGGTCAAATGTTCCTGGAGGTTAAAGGTAGCTTAACATGGCGAGGTTGCCATAATTTTCATTATCACTTTTGTTGTAGCTGCTGCTATGAAAGCAACCTTTAAAAATCGTTTGTTAAAATACTTTGTTAAAAGTTTAAATAGTCCTAGATATTCACGAAGGTCTTGTGTTGGTCGTGAGCATCGTTATATCGTAAAAGGTTATAATCGTTAACCCTATCGTTATTATATATTCTAACTAGTGCAAACGACTAACACTCGTACGTAACTTTGTGAATATTCAGACTTACTTTAAGTTGCAGTTGAGGAATAGTCCCTTATTTAATTTACTTTGACTTATTCCTCTTGCAATTATACCAAACTAATAATCTTGGAGGCAAGAAACGGCTTTACAAAATAGTCGTTTCAAGCTGTGAGAAGACCACAATTTTTCTCAATCAGCTTTTCATACAACGTAACATCGAAATTAGGCAAATAATCGACTGCCTTAGCCTCCAGGAATAAAACCTCTAAAATAGTCTTATTTTGCATGTTTGCATTCTTAACCGTTTTCACTAGCTACTCATTGCAAACACCGGCAAAATAATAAAATACAAAACGATCGTTGATCGTTTTAATATATATATATATATATATATATATATATATATATATATATATATAGTATATATATATATATATATATATATATATATATATATATATATACTGCTATATATATATATATATAGTATATATGAGCATTAAAATGAATGTTGGTTTTCTTTCTTTGCATACTTTCAAATTTTTGCTTTTATTTATTTACGTGATTTCACTCTATTTGGAAATCTGAAATGTTACTTCATTGTCATCATCATCACCTATGATTATTTTTATTGCACTTTGGTAATATATATATATATATATATATATATGTATATATATATAATATATGTATATATATATATATGTATATATATGTAAATTATAATAATAATAATATATGTATATATATAATAACTAACTCATATATATATATATACTATGTAATATAACAACAATAGCAACAACAATAACAATAACTTTTAATAAGTATATATATATATATAGCATATGTATATATATATATATATATGCTATATATATATATATATATAAATATATATATATATATATATATATATATATATATATATATATAAATAATAACAGCAATAATATATATATATAATAATATATGTAATATATATATATGATTATATATATGTATATAAATATATGTAATAATAATAATATATATATATAACATATATGTATATATATATCTTCATATGCTAACAACCTTTTAACCAACCAGCCTTAATAACCAGCAATATATA
>JABUQX010002766.1:17500-27500 GCA_015478945.1 Trachelipus rathkii | reverse complement strand
CTCATATAATATATATATATATATATATATATACTAATGAACTATATATATAACCTAATATTAAATATATAATATATATTATATAGATAACCCTGTTGTAGGGGAATTGAATTTCATCACTATACGTCATGCATGTTTGTAGAGGAGACTAAGATGGTTTGTGGTGTTGATATTTTAGGAAAGCGTGACTTTTAAGGTCCTAAATTTTTACCCGATCATTTAATAATCGGTTCCAGAATTCACGAATGCTGCCCTCGGATCCGATGCATTTTACTTATTACTATTACTATTAATATTATAAATAATAATATAATATAATAATAATCAATAATGGTAGATAATAATATAATATATATATAAATGAATAAAATAATGAATATAATAATTAATAATAATAATATAATAATAATAATATAATACATAATAATATATTGTTATTATTCAGATATTCTTCTTCTTCTTCTTCTTCTTCTTCTTCTTCTTCATTCTTCTTCTTCTTCTTCTTCTTTATGCTTCTTGTCTTCTCTTCCTTACTCTCTTCTTCCTGTCTTCTTCTTCTCTTATATTAATTATTGCGTATTATTATGTATTATAATTATGTATTATTGATTATTATTATTGAGATCATAAATGTATGAATTATTATTATTAGTTTATTGTACATTTTTAATTACTATTATTATCATTATTATAATATTATTATAATAAATATATATATAATATATATTTAATATATATATAGTATATATATATACTTATATATACCAACCATACTAAAAAGTATTATATATTTATATATAATATTTATCTATATATACATATATTATTATATATTAATATACATATATTATAATATTATCTTATAATATATATATATATATAATATACTATTACTTATATATATATATATAGATAATATATATAGTATTAGTGTATAAAATATATACTATATAGTAATAATTATTACGTATATATAATTATATACCATATACTCGATGCTTTAACACTGAGCCATTCCTCCAACCAATAAAAGTTGGATTCAAGAACAGTTTTAAGCAACCGAGCAGCTCCCTTCAAGGCGCCATCACCAGGTGTCCAGCCTTCCTATCTCCTCGTTCCTTATATTTTAAGATGTTAAATATTGCAGATTGATCGCAATTAATTTGTAAACAAACAAAGAACATGTAATGGGAAGGTAAAGAAAAACTGCCTCTGGAATTGAACCACTGCATGTTGCGAATGAGAACATATACTTGATGCTTTACAACCCACACCTGATGCTATCCTCCCAACCCAATAAAAGTGGGTTCAAGAACAGTTTTAAGTATAGAGCTCCCGTGCAAGGGGCATCACAAGGCTGTCCAGGCTTGCTCTTTCCCTAGTTCCTTATTTTTTTATGCATATCGCGATTAATAAGTTTGTAAACAAACAAAGACATATAAGGGAAGGGAAAGAAATCAGCCTTCCTCTGGGATTGATCCACCTCATGTAGCGAATGAGAACAATATACTCAATGCTTTACCATTGAGCCATTCAATCTTGGTGGGTTGGAGGATGGTCAGTGGTAAAGCATCGAGTAAATGTTATCATTCGCAACATGCGGTGGTTCAACTCCAGAGAAGCAGTATTTCTTTAACCTTCCCATTATATGTTCTTTGTTTGTTCACATACTTACTGCCTTCTCTGGCAATATTTAACATCTAAAAACATAAAGAACGAGAGATAGGACAGGTGGCACTGGTGAATAGTCGGGCCTGACGGGAGTTCGATTGCTTTAAAACTGTTCTTGAATCCAACTTTTATTGGGTTGGAGGATGGCTCATGGTAAAGCATCAAGTTATTTGTTGTCATTCGAAAATGCGGTGGTTCAATCCTAGGAGGACGGCACGTATTTTCTTTACCTTCCATTAGTATTTTTCTTTGCTTGTATTAATATTGTGGGATAGTTTGCGATTATGCAATATTTAACATCTAAAAAGTATAAGGAACGGATAGGACAGGCTGGACACTGGTGATGTCGCCTTGACGGGAGTTCGATTGCTTTAAACTGTTCTTGAATCCAACTTTTATTTTGTTGGAGGTGGCTCAATGGAAGCATCAAAGTATAGTTGTTTCTCATTCCAACAATGGGGGCCCCGGTTTGGGGGGGGTTCAAGAATTCCTAGAGAGGCAGTATTTCTTTAGCCTTCCATTAATATTTTCTTTGCTTGTTAAACTTATTATTCGATTTGCAATATTGAACATCCTAAAATAATGAAGGAATGTCGCCCCTTGGCGGAGCTGATTGCATTATAAAACTGTTCTTGGAATTCCAACTTTATTGATTTGGAGATGGTCAGTGGTAAAGCATCGAGTATATTGTTTTCATTTCGCAACATACGGTGGTTCAATCCCAGAGAAGGGAGTAAATTCCCTTCCCATTATATGTTCTATGTTTGTTTGCAAACTTATTAATTGCGATTGTATGCAATTTTTAACATCTAAAAATATGAAGGAACCTGGGGAAAGGACATTCTGGACACCTGATGATGCGCCCTTGACGGGAGCCCGTTTTACTTTAAACTGTTTCTTGAATCCACTTTATAGGCGCTTGCGAGAATTGCTCAAGTGGTAAACATCGAGTATATATATTATATAAATATATATATATATATATTATTTACTAATTTAATATATATTATATCTAATAATATATATATATATCAAATATATATTATATATATTGTTCAAGTTCAATAGCTTGAAATCATTTAGTATATAATATTATTATTTATATATATAGTATAATAATATATAATATATATATAATATATAGTATATGATATTATAAATATTATATCATATAATATATATATATAGTATATATATAATATGATATATAGGTATATATGATATATATATACTTTCTTCACTCTTTCTTTTTCTTTTTCCTCTCCCAGGAAGGTATTCTTCATCCTGTCCAGCCTGCGCAAGCGTCTTTCTCCAGAAATCCCTCTGCTGCACTATTCCTCTTCTCTTTAGCACTCTCATTTTGGTAGCTGACATCTTTCCCGAGAGTCCCCACCGACTCCGCCCATCTTTTCTTCGGTCTTGCCCCTATGGTCTTCTGCCCTCTTGGTAATCCATTCCCATCCTTCTTTTCGGCATTCTGTTCTGCTCCCCGATCCTCTCCAGATGTCCCACCATCTCTATCTCCCACATCCCATCTTCAACTTCTCCACTCTGATCACTGCCTCTTCTGCTCATTTACTTCCTCCCTTCCCTCTTATCTTCATGTCCGCACCACCCCAGTCTATGATCCGCATCCAGAGGAACACTCCCGGGATCACTTTACATTCTTACCATCCTTTATCGGCAGATACTCATGTAGTCTATCACCAGATTTTGATCGAATTGTTGCTGTTACTGATTCCATCTATACTCGTAAAAGATGTGAGAACTCTCTGTGCTTGAGAAATCGTGTGTCATTAGTTGTACAGGTCCGTTTCTCACACAAAAATCAATCAACCGCCTCTCGCTCATGTTTCTTGTAACCTCTCCAAATGGTCCCAATACCTCTCCATCTCTCTTCTCTATCCTACTCTAGCGTTAATCTCCCATCAACCACAAGCACCTCTCCCCCTCCGTCCTCCACCCACCGCCTCTCTCCTCCATCAAATTCCATACAATCTACGTCTTTTTCCGTCCTCTGATGCCCTTTTTGTGGTGCATATATCTGGAACATATGCTATATTTTATCCGGCCTATCTCCAATACGCACATCATCAATCCTCTCATTTATGAATTTTTACTCTCTGTATACATGGTGAAACAGTCTTGGTCCACTATAATTCCGACACCATGCTTTCTTATTCCTTCTCTCACCCTACTATACGATCAGCAACAAATCCTTCTCGTCCCATCTTCTTTACCCTTTCTCACACCCCCGTCACTCGACATCCTCCGCATCTCCCAACATATCTATCTTCCTCTCCTTCATGGTATCTATTTCTCCTCCTCCTTATCTCCATAGGTACCCACATTTATCGTGGCACACCTAGAATCTGAAAAAAATTTTTCCTGATTTATATTCCGTAATCTCGCCGAATGTCGTAGTCCTAAAGTTCTGTCCGGCCTTCACGAGCTGGCTTGAGTTTGCAAGGCAGTTTATTTCGGGGAAGTGGGGCTTTGCAGCCTAGCTCCTTATATATATATATAAAATATGTGATGTATTGAATGTTTAATTTATATTAGTTATAAATATGTTATATATATATATATATACGTATAATATATATATATATAATATATTAATATATATGAATATATTTATATATACTATATATATATAATAATATTTATATATAGTATTATATTTATATATATATATATATATATATATAGCTTTTATATATAATATATATATAGTAATATATATGTATATATATATATAATTCGAACGTCGTCGTGTGTGGACGCAGTGGAAACCAAGGGGAAATCGAAAATACAGACCAGAAGAGAGAGAGAGTTTGGAAAAAAGAAGGATAATCAGAGATGATTATTGATGGATGAAGTGGTTGAGAAATCTACTACCAAAGATTTTAAGAAAGAGAGAGAGAGAGAGAGAGAGGAGAGAAGCGAGAGAGAGAGAGCGGAGAGAGAAGAGAGAGGAGGGAGAGAGAGAGAGATACTCCAGAGGAGAGAGAGGGAGTAGGGAAGAGAAGAGAGATGTTTTTGGTTCAAAGTGACTGTCAACTTAAAACGAAAAATAGATTAAAATTTAAATTTTAAAAAGTGTAAAATTTTATACACTTAAATTAATTTCATTTGAAAATCTGGGTTCGAGGAGCCGCAAAATTTTAAATCATTTCTTTTGGCTATTTTTTAATAACTTGTAATTATTAAAATTACAAAAATAATTTTACCAGAATGAGTTAAAATACCACATTTTAAAGGATAACAGTGAGCTTCGTTTCTTCAGACAATCGTTCGTCATAAGCAGAAAATTTCAATTCTCTTCCACTGGAAAGCACGGGTCTGAAAATCCTCCTTCTTAACCTTTTCGTGAATATTGGTGATATATTAAATAGTGGTAGTGGTGATAGTCATAATAATAATATAGTAATTAAGATCATGGAATAGTGGTGAATAGTAGTGAAATATAGCGTAGAGGTAGCTTATTAATATTAATATTAAAGTAATATAATAATAATAATGAAATATAATAAGTAATAATAATAATAAAAATAATTCTAGCTTTTTAAAAATCACACTTAATAAGGTACATAAACAAATATAATATTACAATTGAATTTGTATTTTTTTCAGAAGTTTAGCAGTCATTCACGGTGAAATATAGTGAATTTGTGTTTGAAATCTAGTGTTTAAGCTTTTTAATAATAATAGATTAATAAATTATAATAATATTATATGTATAGGCTTGTGTGTTTGTATCTATTATGTATTTGTATATGTATATAGTATATTATATTTTTTTTTTATTTCTAATTATATTTATTTATACAAAGTAAAGCCCTGAATCACGGCTCAGTGGTAGAGCCGCTCTGCGCAAACATGACAAGCGAAGGGTCCCGCACGGTGAAGGAACTGGGTCGGGTGGGATGATATGTGAGCATATTCTCTCCGCTGGCGTTGTGGCTGAAAGTCTCTGCTCGAGCGTTAATATTGAATTACCAGTCCGACCCTCCGCTAGGATTCAAAGTGGGCTCTGCCCGTGAGCGGTGGTGTTTTATCTCCTGTAATAATAGTACTAATATGTGTATATATACTTATAATATACTAGTATATACTATTAATATATATATTTATATATCATATATATAATATATTACGATATATAAGCTATAATATATTATTGTCGTGTGGTTGGGTGTGTGTGGTGGTGTGTGTGTGTGTGATGTGTGTGTGTGTGTGTGTGAGAGAGAGAAAAGAGGAGAGAGAGAGAGAGAGAGAGAGAACAGAGAGAGAGAGAGTAGAGAGAGAGAGGAGAGGAGAGAGAGAGAGAGAGGAGAGAGAGAGATGAGAGAGAGAGAGAGAGAGAGAGAGAGCGTTTGTGTGTGCGTGAGTGTTTGTGTATGCGTGAGGGTATGAGTGCCACTGTCTGTGTATGCGAACGAAATCTCCAAAACAGAAGAAAACCTAAAAATATATGAATGAAGAAGTCGAGCGTCCATCAGTAGCAGAGTTCATTAAAGCCAAGTACTAATATTGACGGCCTAAGGGACAAATAAAGATTGCAGAAGGTAATAAAATATGTTTGGATACACGAAATCTTTGGGAAATATTAGACGTTATCAAAGAAGTTTGTTCTAAATGAAACTCAATATTTTATGGGGTTTGAGAAGACCGACCGGAAATGGTCATTTAAGACCAAGGCAAATAGAAGGGCTTTCAAAAATGTACTACTTTGTATGCTTTTAAATGTACATAAAAGTCTTCAACAAGCAGTTCTGTGTACGGTTTTGCGTTTATGAGTACATACAAGACAAATCGTTCGGATATGTATCGATAATAAATGTCCATAAAAATACATTCTTATTTTTTTTGTAGACATTAAAGAAGAAAATATATAAAAATTATTTATTATATCCATTCATATACAAACATATAAACATGTCACGTATATATATATATATATATATTATATATATATATATACTATATATATATATATATAATATATAGTATTATATATATATTATAATATATTATATTATATATTATATTATATATATATATATATATATATATATTATAATATTTCCTTAACTGTAATACCACCAGAAAAATATAAAACACACTCCCTATATCTATTTTCCCAACAATCTTTGATTTGCACACTTTCTAACTCCGTGTATAGAGACTTGTCGGTCTTTCGTTTGCAAACTGACTTTGATATTTCCCTCAACTCTCATGTAATTCAGTAGGTCTCTCGCCTTTGCCCACCACAATATATATATATATATATTATATATATATATATATATATTATACTATATATATATATATATACCTATATATTACTATATACTATATATAATATATATATTATATATATATATATATACTTAATATATTTATATTTATATAGTATATATATATATTATATGTATATATATATATATATATAGTATCATACTTTATATATATTATATAGAGTAACGAGAGAGAGAGAGAGAGAGAGAGATGAGAGAGAGAGAAGAGAGCAGAGAAGAGAGAGAGAGAGAGAGAGAGAGAGAGAGAGAGAGAAGAGAGAGAGAGAGAGAGAGAGAGAGAGATGAGAGAGAGAGATGAGAGTTTGGAGCCTCTATAAGAAACAACTGCTAAACTAGCCCATAAATTTTTGTAAAACAGAAAAGCAATATTAAAGGAAGTAAATATATTTGTTCTATAGTTTATAATATATTATATATATATATCTCATTAGTATATATATATTATATATCTATATATATATAAATATATAATAAATATATACTATATATATATTATATATATATTATACTATATATATACTATCTTATATATATATATATTTAATATATATATATATATAATTGGTTTAAGCAAAATATTATAAAAAAAATTATTATAACGTTTTTAAGTAAAATCCGCTTTCTATAAAATGAATAAAATTGCACTCAAACAATATGAGAAGTTGTTGTTAGAGATTCCTTCCTACCTCTCAAAGAGTTCTAATCTTACAAAATAGATTCCAAAATCTCAAAATTGATGAGATTCTGTTGATCTGGAATTCTGTGAAGTTTCTGATGAAAATCTTTCACAATGGCAAAGTCATTCGTAGAGACGCATCAGCGTCACACTCCATCCTTACTCCGTTCCGCGAAGCTTCTCAAATTGTTATAACTTGACTTCTGCTTGACGAGTTTGACGAATTAATAGGAGAGAAGAAAGGGAGAGGAAAATGGGGATTTGAAGTAGGAGATGGAAAGATAAGAAGATGTGCCAATGAATTACGTGAAAAATAAGCATAAATGAATACGAAATAAAATCGGAAAAAAAAAGTAAAAATATATATGATCATTAACTTATATCTAGAAAGAAAATGAAGTACATGTAAATAAAAAGAAAACAATCAAAGAACAACAACAACAACAACAACAACAACAACAACAACAACAACAACAACAACAACAACAACAACAACAACAACAACACAAATGTGGAAATAAAAATTTAAAGTAAGTAAAAGGAAGAAAAAAGAGTGGGAAAGATAAAGCAGAGGATGAAAAAATGAAGGAATAAGAAGAAAGGCAGACTTTATCAGCTAAGAATTAAAGGAATTAGAGTGAAGTATTTTAGAATTTGAGATCCTCTAAAAATTCCAAAGTTTCTCCTGTTCAATGTTAAATTCCTTTCGAACAAATAAAATCATAGCAGTGAACATGAAGAAGTTTGAGAGCGACAACTCATTTACAGTTTAATGGAATTCAATACACAATGTGCTCTCTCTCTCTTCCTCTCTCTCTCTCTCTCTCTCTCTCTCTCTCTCTCTCTCATCTCTCTCCTCTCTCTCTCTCTTCTCTTTCTCTCTCTCTCTCCTCTCTCTCGTTTCTCTCTCCTTCCGCTCTCTCCGCCTTAACCTCCTCATTTCTCTTTCTCTCTCTTCTCTCTCCTCTCTCTCTCTTCTCTCTCTCTCTCTCTCTCTCTAAATACATACATACATGCAGAGACACATAGCCTATATATAATATAAAAAATAATATATATATATATATTATAATATAAATAAAATATATATATATATATATATATATATATATATATATATATATATATATATATATATAATATATTTATATATTATATATATATATATTATATATATATATATTAATATTAGGGAAAGAATGTATTTCATTAACAGCAAAAATTTCTTCAATTCCATTCTCTTATATCTTCAAAACTACAATAGCTACACGGAAAAGGAATACATCTGCTGGAATGCTGGTCCAATTTAGAGAAAAAAAAAAAAAAAAAAAAAAAAAAAAAAAAAAAAAAAAAAAAAAAAAAAAAAAAAAAAATATCAAAAACTAAAATAACTAAAACAAAAAGAAAAACATTTTTGAATCCTGGTAAAAATTTAAATATTACACAAATGTAAAAAAATAAAAAAAATAAAAAAATTAATTGTTTATAATTATAGTAATTGATTAGAGAACCTATTTAAGAGACGCTTTTATGGTTCTCGTTAAAAATAAAATAGACTTTCTTTAATTTTGCTTTTTTTTTTTTTAACTAAAGAATACCCCAAGGGTATACCGCACTGATGGCAGGAGTCGGGGTCTCTCGGCCTTCCGGGGAACTACGGGGTAGGACTAATTCCCCCCCTCCGGGGAGGGTCTCGGAACCCCCCCCCTTTGGTATTTGGGTGTCGCGGGGGTTCCTCCGCAGCTCCCCTAGGGGTATGGAAAACGTCCCCTCCTGTGTTCCCCGTTCGGCTCGAGCCCCCTAAATTGACGTGTAATACCTTTAAAATAAATATATATATATATATATATATATATATATATATATATATTATATATATATATATATATATATATATATGAGTATAGTTATATTTATATATTATTTTATTATTCAAGTAAGGATATTTATTATGATTATATTTATTATATATAATAAATATATATTATATATTATATAGTATATAGTATGATGATTATTATAGTTTATATAGGTGATATATATAAATATATGTAGTATGTATATATGTTTATGTCCCCTGCTTCTAAAAAAATAAAATAGCCAATATTTATTTTTATTGTATTTTATATTATTTTTTTTTTTGTTTTAAATTTTTCCCTATACTAAAGGATTTTTACTAGAGGAGTTCTCTATAAAGATGTATTCCTATTTTTGTTCGGCTGTACTCATTGTAGTTTTGTTTGAGACACAATATGATTTTTTTTTTTTTTTTTTTGTTTGTTTTTTTTACATTCGTTCGCGTCACTAAGATTTGAAGCGAGCATGGTCC
>JABUQX010002765.1:80000-82288 GCA_015478945.1 Trachelipus rathkii | reverse complement strand
GCAACCAACTACTCCTGCTACACCTACTGATTCTACTACCCCACTTAGTTCTGGAAGCGGACTTGAACCAACTTTACATGTCTTGGATCAACTCCCCGTTACTCAAGGACTTCCTGTTTCTTTACCAACTTCATTAACTATTGGTCTTGATATGACCTACAAGCATTATAGACTAGTACCTGAATCTTCCATTTCTGTTCCTCATGATCATTTATTGGCTGCAACACCTCTTGAGGATACCGAGGGATCAATTGGGCTTGAAACTATTACTAGTAGTAATGTCGTAAACGGTCATCCAATGTCTCCTCGTCATGATCATCTGTCGGATCAGTTGCCGTTACCAGAATTACAACCCCATGACTTTCGGGGTCTTCCTACTCTTCGTTCACCAGAACCTTCTAGGTCACCTTACCTTTCTCCAAGTCATACTCCAGAAGAAGCCTTACGATCATATCTTGTACCGGTAGAAGGTTTAAGATCATCCCCTCATTCGTCCGAGCACGGAATTGACATGAGTAGAGGAAACATATTTATAAGATCTAGTGATCTATCAGGAATAACGTACAGATATCAAAATGATTCCAGTTCTCAAGCAAGGAATCAAATTTATGAAATTGAAAGGCCGCCTTCTCAGTCAATGGACTTGAGTTTGGTTGGAAGAACAGTTACCTACTCTGATGTGTCAAGAGCTTCTGTGGGTTCGACAGTATACATTACTGAAGCTCGCCCAAGTAGCGCAGGAGGAACAACTTTATATTTAACAGATCAAAGAGACGACCTGCGTCATTCTCTAGATCTTACGTTGCCACGATCCGATGAAAGCATGTCTCGTGTCGGGTCTCCTCTGCAGCATACTAGATCAGAGTCTCCACAGCCATCCCCTCATCAGCTATCCCCCATGAATGAGCTTTCACCCACAAGTCAACTTCCTCCTTACTCTCACTTATCACCTCATGGTCATATCTCCCCGCATTCACATTTTTCACCATTGCCTCAGATGACAACGCTTGAAAGAGCAGATGCAATAAGCCCTGATGATGGTATTCCAAGAGAAAATTTAGAGTCGCAGTCCCCTGGACCTAGTACATCTCTTTCGTTATCTGGAGGTGCGACCCTTCCTCCTATAAGTAGGATTGTCGCAACTTCTCCTCATTCTTTCTACAGCACTAGACAAATCTTTCCAATTTCACGTCAAGACATATCTCTCTCAATTCCTACTCATGTTTATACAGAGTCCTATATGGTAACTAATGGCATTACGCTGGACCAACAACCACCAACACCTGGTCCTACTCCTCCTTCCTCAACAAGCAGTAATAGTAAAGATAGAGCTTCTCCATATTTACAATACCCATCCTCTCCTTATTCTAGACATCAAGAACTCGCATCACCGCCACCAGGTTTCCATTATCAGTATTATTGACCAATTATTAACTTGTGATGCTCAAACTAAATATATATTTATAAGCATTTTAAGTGGGATATTTATAGTATTATTTATTTATCAAAAAAACTATTACTAATATCGGCAAAAAAGAAAAAAAAAGAAACTATAATTTATATATTTCTATTTACTTTTTTATAACATAAACCATGAATTTAATCTGTTATTACCCTGCGGCTGTTGTGATAATCCATAAGAATAATCAACGATATTTTGATTACGTTGTATTTGTCTTTTGTTTTCACAAAACCATCTCTGTTCTGTGTATATTTAATCGCCTCTTACTCAGGGTGTGCTTAGGTGCTCGAAGAGAGACGGGAAAAAGTACAATGAGTCGACTGTGTTTCTCCGTCAGTCAAAAAAAAAATGTGTGTTGCTCCTTCGTCAGACAAGTGTGTTTATTGTCAGTCGACTGATGTAATTTTTTGTTTTATTTTCTGATGAAATAAAATGGCGCCTAAGTGCTCACTCTCGTGTTATGCAAGCATAATTTTTATGCAAATTGTGCTATTTTTTTAATCTTATTATGTAAAAGGCACTATTTTTCATAGTTCTGGGGAAAAATATGTTGTTTAATAAAAAAAAAAAAATTATTTAAAATTAATATAAGTAAAAAAATCATATTTTGAAAATGGGAAAGATATACTTGGTGGGGTGAGAGTTAATTTATGGAGGGTGAGAGTATTGATGCTCATTCTGTTTTATCTTGGCGAGGGGGGCCATAATATATATATATATATATATATATATATATATATATATATATATATATATATATATATATATATATATATATATATATATGATATATGTATATATGGGGGCATATATATATTATATATAT
>JABUQX010002765.1:55000-72500 GCA_015478945.1 Trachelipus rathkii | reverse complement strand
ACTAATGGAGACACTATGCCAAAGTGTTATTTTTGTGTTGGTCTATTTCATTTAAGCTCTCCCTCTACGAATTTATCGAATAATTGAATATCCTTTGACTTTATAGTATCTCGTTTAGCGATAGTGGCGTAAAGGTTGAAGAGTTTTGTAAAATAAATTTCCTGGACCATTTTGAAACGAAAAAATGTTGGCTTGCTGTCCTGAGTCACCTTGATAGCATATGCAAATACCTACAGTGGTTATTTTATTTAAATAAATATAAATCAAAGCCATCGGGCCATTGTATAAATAAAATGGCGCAAGAAAGACTAATTGATAAAACTAGTCTGAATGAGGATCTAGGATAAACCAACCTTTTAAAGATAATAAATTATTCCCCCCCCCCCCCCCATACGACACATAGTTGCACAACTTCACAAATCTGAAGTGGCTGGCAAATACCACCCACAAAGCAGCAAAAAAAATTATCATCAGTAGTAAAAGCCCGCTGCAAAACGGCAATGAGAGCGATTGAAGATATAATTCAAACCAGATGAAACCGAACTAATTATACCAAACCTAAAGTGTAAACGGCCAGTCCCAGGGCAGACGCGTGAAGGGGTACCCTCTCAACAAGATTCATAGCTGAAGGCGTAGGGGTCTGAGGACGAAGATATAGGCAGCACATAAGGTACTCTTTCAGCAGAAACAGAGGCATTATACCGACCTCCACCTCCAGGGTCTTCTTCGGTGAAGATCGAAAGGCCACGGTCGCTATCCGCAGAACCTAATGCTGAATGGGATCGGGAAGGCCTAGGTACGAGTGGGTGGTTTGTAGACACCATAGTATAATTTAGATCGTACCATATTAAGAAAGAAGCGAAGTAGGGTCCTCCCGTCTGCGCCCCACGTTGTAGAAGAGAGGTGACCCTAAGAGATCTAATAACGTGCGATGGCAGCTCGTTTTGAGATGGAAAATAAGAGGGAGGTACGAGAGACGGTCGTCCAGGACCATACCCAAAAATCTCACCTGGGACTCTAGACGGACGGTAAGTCGTAAAGGGTCAGCACCGGAGACACAGCGCCACCCCTCCGACGGAACAGCGCGGTATTAGTCTTCACGGAGGAAAACCTAAAGGCCCTCGAATCCCACCACGATATAACCATGCCCATAGCCAATAGAAATTGATGCTTCAAACATGGAAGTGTGGCTTCCGAGACATGAAGTAACAGGTAATCTACAGAGAGAGGGCAACAGACGGAAGCATGGATGCTGTCAACTCCGTCATTGAGCCCAACTGCGAATAGCAAAGCACTCAAGGCAATCCCTTGTGGTACACCCTCATCTATGGTGAAATGTCGAGAAAGGGTGGTACCATTTCAAACCTGAAAAGATCTATTCGACATTAAGGTCCGGAGTAAAAGGGGGAGCTGACCCCTTAGGTCCAATGAATTACAGAACCCCCATCCTTCACGCAGTCATATGCTTTCTCAAGGTCGAAAAAGACTGAAAAGACAATTTTACCATCCGGGAAAGCCAGGCGGATATCGTGGAGGGCTAGCTCAGAGAGATGCAAGAATAATCGAGTAGAGATCGCCTCCACAGAGGAAACTAAAATCTCCCACCAGAAACGATCGATGATGGTCAAGGAGCATAAGGAAATGTCCACACACGAAGAAGGTGGGTGTGTCAAAACGTTTATACGTAAGTAGACCTGTATCAAGAACTTTTGCAAGAGTTCTTTGAGTCACACCGCCTTATGAGAAGTCACAAAGTTTGCCTACAGAGGGTGGCGAAGATTAAAGTCCCCTAGGATAGGTGTTGGCGGTGAAAGAGACTGAAACAGGGTATTGTATCATTGTGTATTGCAACTCAGAGGGAGGTAAATCGAAATCGTCAGAAAGTCTTGGTGAATACGAGCAGCCACCGCATGTAACTGGATAGAGAACGGTATTTGGGCGCATGGGACAGATTCATGAAAAATAAACCCTGACCCTCCTCTGTCTTTAGCTCCACGGTTCAAAGAAGTTAATGGTGTTCTATATCCCGAGGGTAGTGAAAGTTACGGTTTCATAACTACATTTCCTGAAGGCATAATGACATGCGAATTATGCTCTTCAATTAGCCTAGTAAGTTCCTTAAAATTAGGAAAATATCCACGGCTATTCCACTGTAAAAATTTTGCCATGATGGAAATGAATGGAATCAGTCAGCAGCATGATTCGTAAGTCGTAACTAACGTTATGACGAGAGGCTTTACTATTCGTAGGATGGTTGTCTCGACGAGAAAGAGGGCCTTGCAAGGTACTGATTGGAGCTGGCTCGTATCCTGGTGAGAGGGAAAGGTCGTGAAAGGAAACACGAGAAGCACCCCAAGGTGAGGAGGGTGATCACCTAGTATCCACAAAGGATTTAATTGCACCAGCTGCAGCTATCCTCCTACCATTCACAACTTTCCTACTACACTGCATCAACCGTTCCCTTTTCATCTAACATATAGTCTAATTATTTAAACTCGGATACTTGATCCAATTTCTCACCATCCACTAGCATTTCACACTGCAGATTCTCCTCACTCACTCACTACCATCACGTTACTCTTACTTTCAAACACTCCTTTTACACCCTGCCAAACCCCTTTCGAACTTCTTCAAATTCACCACACAAGATCAAATCATGTGCGTACCCTCCACTCACTCCCATTCTCCATCAGTCAAACACTTTCCCCTTCCTCTAATTCTTTGATCACACCATCCATATACAAATTAAATAGCCGAGACATAACCCATCCCTGACTCACTCCACTATTAATATTAAAGTATTCACATTCAACTCCATTCACTAACACATGCTTCACAATCGTCATACATATATTTGATTCCATTCCATATATCACTAACACCTGCCACATAGTTTCCTTAAAACCTAAATACAGTTTATTCATCTTCTGTCTCATTTTCTCAATCATGTTTCAATGAGAAGGCTTGATCTACACATCCTCTACCACTTCTAAATGCACCTTTTTCTTGCCAATCAGTCCGTAAGTCACTCGATGCACTCTTTCAACCAAAATAAAAGAATATATATCTACCCTACAGCACTCAAAGTAATTCCTCTATAGTTCCCTTACATAATGGTACTATTAACCACAGACATTCGCTATCACCTCTTTCTTACTGGTGATGCAGATTTTTGAATTATTCCCTCTACACGCTCCTCTCATCCATTTCATCAGCCACGAAAGTGCCATCTCTATTCATTATTCTATTAAGATTCCCTTCAACTCTCCTAACCTTTCGCACTTCCTTCCAGATGAGCTTCCTATTCCTTTGTAACAATTAATCCTACTCCTAAATTGCTCTTTTACCGGTTTTTCCTCCTACGTATGAAACTATTAGTCTTTCTTCCCCCCCTCCTTATTTACTTCCATACACCTTCTTTTAAGACATCAGTGGTTTTTTAGCACATTCATCCACGCCATTATTTTACTTTTAATCGCTTGCAGCACTTCCACCACTCACTATTGACATTCTTGCTTCCTATTTTAGCATATCCACATACCTTCTCTAGCACTACCAAGAGAGACATTCTTCATTGGAGTCCAGATTTGTTCAGTTTCATCTTGTTCACATTCAACATATATTTTAAAGTGCTCTCACATACTTTTCCTTATAACCTTCCTTCCTTATCACTTCTCTCTCCATCCATGGCCCCATTAACTTAATCTTAAATAAAACAACAATGATCAGACATTCCCTCCCCAGCCCCCTCACTGATTTAACGTCCATCACATACTTCAACTTCACCACACAATCAATCATACACTTCACTTCGATTTCATATCTACCTACCCTAACTCTCGTATACTTTACGAATACTATTGTGCCAGAATGTATTACATACACACACACTTCTCCCCTCATAAAAATCAATCACCTTCCTACCATTCTCATTTTCTCCCGCAAACTCAAAGTACATATTCAACCATTTAAGTCGCCCAACACAATCAATCTGAAGCTCTTACTCACCCCGTTCAAAACATCATTCACTCTCTCCTCATCACCCTCAGATGGATCACATGTTACAACCACACATACCTTGACCTTTTCAAACTGAAATTTAACCATTAGAAATCTAGTACTCCCACAAACAAAATCCATTATAGCTCATTAGAATCACAACTCTTCCTCTCCACTCCAGCACACACGCATTTCACAACACACCACTTCCTTTCATTGTTTCAGTCACATCAAGCAAATCAAATTTACTCTCAAAATACATCCTGACCATTTAATTCCTATAACATTCCATGTACCCAGAGAGAGAGGGTGTGTTGTGTGTGTGTGAGGCTGTGTGTGGGTGTGTGTGTGTGTAATTTCTCACTAGATTCATACAATTTCGCCGAAAGATAAAAGGTCTCATACTAATTTTTATAAAAATCAACAATGAACAAAAAATTCAAATTAGAACTTTCAACTTGCATTGACCTATTTAAAAAAAATTACTGCTAATTAAAAACAGAAAATAATAAAATAAGGAATATAAACTTAAATTAAATTATTTTAAGATTATTAATAAACATAGATCAATTGCGTTAAGATAGACTCCAAACCCCTGGTGGGAAAACCACTGCATGTTATGCAGAGAATCGAAAGTACCCGACGCTTTACAACCGTCATTCTCAAAATCATTATTCTTATTTGAGGATAGAGCAACGGTAAGTAAAGTTTTCGTTGCACCATGCAATGGTCGACCACAGAAGTGGCAAATAATTCTTTACCTTCCCGCAACTATACTATATTAAAGCAAAAGAAATTAATATTTTGAAAAGGGAAAATAATAAGCTTTCCTGGATTTCATATTTATTGAAACAAACAATATTATCAAAAGTTATAACAATTAACAAGTTTCCTCTTTTACTATTTTTATTAGAACTTTTTCAAAAAAAAAAAAAACTTTCTTCAAGTGATAACATTAAAAAAAAAAAGTTTCAATGACTAGCTGGATTAAAATATGTTACAGATTTTTTTTAATAACCTACATTAAATAATTATAAAACATCAACGCCTTTTTATATTTTATATTTAACCAATTTATACAACTATTTTATTAGGATCACTAAAAAAAAAAAATTATAGCTAATTTAAAATAAAAGCACTGCAACATTTAAAAAAAAAAAAGAAAAAAAAAAGGAACTGAAAATTATGTTAATTATTTTTTTTTTTTTATGTTTATATTTTTGGATTTTACAATTTTTTTTTTTTAATTTTTTTACTTTTCATTTTTTTTAAAAAGATTTTTTTATATTAGTTAATCTTTCTTGGAAGTTATGGCATGCTTAGCCTGATGAGCTTGCAAAACAGCTACAGCTTCGTCAACTTTTGATTTTAATGACTTTGGGTCTTCCAAAAGATGAAACAGATCAGTGTTGTCGATTTCGAGCAACATCCCAGTAATTTTACCCGCTAACTCGGGATATAAATCCCTAATGCGTGGAAACAAATGTTCGCCTAGAATTTGTTTCTGCTCTTGTGGAGTTGAGTTGGCTAATACTGAAGCTGTCAAAGATTCTGGTCCTTGAATTGCAATAGTCTGTTGAGTAGCTGAAGACTGAGATGTTAAAGTGTTAACTTCTGAAGGCAACGGAGGAGGGTTCCTCATATTGACAGATAACCTGTATGAAGTTGGAGGCCTATTCATGATAGATGTAGCAATATTTGATATTCCAGATGAAGGAATTTGAACTACAGGTCTTGCTGCTTGAATTACAGAAGCTGAACTAGCAAGGTTTCCAGTGGTAACTGATCGTGGAAGAAGTCGTTGTGAACTCTGAACAACGGTCGAAGTCATATAAGGTCTGGCCCCTCGATATGTAGAAGCTGGAATATGAACATCGTCCACAGTTTGATTACCATTGCGAACCTGAGCCACGGTTTGAGGCCATCGTGGTCGAATTTGTGCAATTTGAGGGGCATAATATCTCTGAGATTGGGCCATAGTAGGCACAAAGTAAGATGCACCATTCTGCTGATAACCATGACCGTTTTGACTCGCCCGCATATTACTCAGGCGTTGTAAGTGCTGGGCAGCAAGATGAATCTTTCTCTCTTCCTTTCGCTGAGCTAAAGCAACATACAAGGGCTTCGTTAATACAATTCTGCCATTCATTTCAGTGACAGCCCGTGCAGCCTCTTCAGAAGAACTGAAGCATACGAAACCAAAGCCTTTCGATCTATCTTCTTCTTTCATAACTTTGGCACTTGTAATGGTTCCAAAATTGTTAAAAGCTCTACGTAAATCTTCATCGTCAATTGAATCATCTAAGTTTTTAACATAAAGGTTTACACCTTGATAGCGATTAATGCGCTCTAATCTAATTAATTCAAACTTCTTTTTCAATTCCTTCTGCCGTTCACCTTTCTTTTGTGCCCTTCCTACATATAAGGGTTTTCCTTCTACTTCTGTGCCATTCAGTTCTCGTACAGCCGTTTCAGCAGCAGACGGATCTTCAAAAGCTACAAAGCCAAAACCTTTTGATTTTCCATCTTCTGTTTTCATAACTTTATGACTGTTTATTTTACCAAACTTTGAAAACATTTCATATAGTTTCTCTTCATCAAGAGCTTCGCCAAAGTTGTTAATATAAACATTGGTGAACTTTCGAGTTTCACCAAGCTCTTTCTCCCTCTCTGTTCTGGGAATAAATCTTCCAACAAAAACTTTTTTTCCGTTTAATAACATACCATTAACTTTCTCTATGGCAGAATTAGCAGCTTCCTGGGTTTCAAAGTGAACAAACCCATAGCCTTTGGAAGTCCCCTTTTCTTCTGTAGCAACTTTACAGCTGAGGATGTTACCAAAGGCTGAGAATGTATCATACATGGCTTTGTTATCAATACCTTTATCTAAATTCTTTATGAAGACATTGCCAGCACCTGATTTTCTTACAGATGGATCACGTTGTGACCACATAATCCTAATAGGACTCCCTTTTACTATATCGAAGTTCATTGTATCAAGTGCCCTTTCTGCATCAGCTGATTTTTCATAATTAACATAAGCATATCCTAATGATTGTTTAGTTATCATGTCTCTGCAGAGGCGAATAGACAAAACTGGACAAGCAGATTGGAACTGAAAGTAAGTCGCTAATAACAAACTATAATAAAAAAAAATAAATAAATAAATAATATATATATATATATATATATATGTATATATATAAATATAATATATATATATATATATTATAATATACTATATATATATAATATATATATAATAAGTATATATAAAATATATATATATATATATATATACATTATATATATATACATTATATATAATATATATATATATATATATATATATATATATATATATATATATATATATATATATATATATTTATTTATTTATTTATTTTTTTTTTTATTTATTTATTTATTTATTATTTTCAGTTCCAATCTGCTGGTCCAGTTTTGTCTATTCGCCTCTGCAGAGACATGATAACTAAACAATCATTAGGATATGCTTATGTTAATTATGAAAAATCAGCTGATGCAGAAAGGGCACTTGATACAATGAACTTCGATATAGTAAAAGGGAGTCCTATTAGGATTATGTGGTCACAACGTGATCCATCTGTAAGAAAATCAGGTGCTGGCAATGTCTTCATAAAGAATTTAGATAAAGGTATTGATAACAAAGCCATGTATGATACATTCTCAGCCTTTGGTAACATCCTCAGCTGTAAAGTTGCTACAGAAGAAAAGGGGACTTCCAAAGGCTATGGGTTTGTTCACTTTGAAACCCAGGAAGCTGCTAATTCTGCCATAGAGAAAGTTAATGGTATGTTATTAAACGGAAAAAAAGTTTTTGTTGGAAGATTTATTCCCAGAACAGAGAGGGAGAAAGAGCTTGGTGAAACTCGAAAGTTCACCAATGTTTATATTAACAACTTTGGCGAAGCTCTTGATGAAGAGAAACTATATGAAATGTTTTCAAAGTTTGGTAAAATAAACAGTCATAAAGTTATGAAAACAGAAGATGGAAAATCAAAAGGTTTTGGCTTTGTAGCTTTTGAAGATCCGTCTGCTGCTGAAACGGCTGTACGAGAACTGAATGGCACAGAAGTAGAAGGAAAACCCTTATATGTAGGAAGGGCACAAAAGAAAGGTGAACGGCAGAAGGAATTGAAAAAGAAGTTTGAATTAATTAGATTAGAGCGCATTAATCGCTATCAAGGTGTAAACCTTTATGTTAAAAACTTAGATGATTCAATTGACGATGAAGATTTACGTAGAGCTTTTAACAATTTTGGAACCATTACAAGTGCCAAAGTTATGAAAGAAGAAGATAGATCGAAAGGCTTTGGTTTCGTATGCTTCAGTTCTTCTGAAGAGGCTGCACGGGCTGTCACTGAAATGAATGGCAGAATTGTATTAACGAAGCCCTTGTATGTTGCTTTAGCTCAGCGAAAGGAAGAGAGAAAGATTCATCTTGCTGCCCAGCACTTACAACGCCTGAGTAATATGCGGGCGAGTCAAAACGGTCATGGTTATCAGCAGAATGGTGCATCTTACTTTGTGCCTACTATGGCCCAATCTCAGAGATATTATGCCCCTCAAATTGCACAAATTCGACCACGATGGCCTCAAACCGTGGCTCAGGTTCGCAATGGTAATCAAACTGTGGACGATGTTCATATTCCAGCTTCTACATATCGAGGGGCCAGACCTTATATGACTTCGACCGTTGTTCAGAGTTCACAACGACTTCTTCCACGATCAGTTACCACTGGAAACCTTGCTAGTTCAGCTTCTGTAATTCAAGCAGCAAGACCTGTAGTTCAAATTCCTTCATCTGGAATATCAAATATTGCTACATCTATCATGAATAGGCCTCCAACTTCATACAGGTTATCTGTCAATATGAGGAACCCTCCTCCGTTGCCTTCAGAAGTTAACACTTTAACATCTCAGTCTTCAGCTACTCAACAGACTATTGCAATTCAAGGACCAGAATCTTTGACAGCTTCAGTATTAGCCAACTCAACTCCACAAGAGCAGAAACAAATTCTAGGCGAACATTTGTTTCCACGCATTAGGGATTTATATCCCGAGTTAGCGGGTAAAATTACTGGGATGTTGCTCGAAATCGACAACACTGATCTGTTTCATCTTTTGGAAGACCCAAAGTCATTAAAATCAAAAGTTGACGAAGCTGTAGCTGTTTTGCAAGCTCATCAGGCTAAGCATGCCATAACTTCCAAGAAAGATTAACTAATATAAAAAAATCTTTTTAAAAAAAAAGAAAAAAAAAAAAAAAAAAAAAAAAATGTAAAAACCAAAAAATATAAACATAAAAAAAAAAAAAAAAATAAGTAACATAATTTTCAGTTCCTTTTTTTTTTCTTTTTTTTTTTTAAATGTTGCAGTGCTTTTATTTTAAATTAGCTTTAATTTTTTTTTTTTAGTATCTTAATGAAATAGTTGTATAAATTGGTTAAATATAAAATATAAAAAGGCTTTGATGTTTTATAATTATTTAATGTAGGTTATTTAAAAAAAAATCTGTGTTTTTGGGAGATTATTAAGTAATTGAACTTTTTTTTTTTAATTGTTAGATATTGAAGGAAATTTTTTCCTTTTTAATATTTATGATAAAAATTAGTCAAAAGAGGAAACTTGTTAATTGTTATAACTTTGATAATATTGTTTGTTTCAATAAATATTGAAAATCCAGGAAAGCTTATTATTTTCCCTTTTCAAAATATTAATTTCTTTTGCTTTAATATAGTATAGTTGCGGGAAGGTAAAGAATTATTTGCCACTTCTGTGGTCGACCATTGCATGGTGCAACGAAAACTTTACTTACCGTTGCTCTATCCTCAAATAAGAATAATGATTTTGAGAATGACGGTTGTAAAGCGTCGGGTACTTTCGATTCTCTGCATAACATGCAGTGGTTTTCCCACCAGGGGTTTGGAGTCTATCTTAACGCAATTGATCTATGTTTATTAATAATCTTAAAATAATTTAATTTAAGTTTATATTCCTTATTTTATTATTTTCTGTTTTTAATTAGCAGTAATTTTTTTTAAATAGGTCAATGCAAGTTGAAAGTTCTAATTTGAATTTTTTGTTCATTGTTGATTTTTATAAAAATTAGTATGAGACCTTTTATCTTTCGGCGAAATTGTATGAATCTAGTGAGAAATTACACACACACACACCCACACACAGCCTCACACACACACAACACACCCTCTCTCTCTGGGTACATGGAATGTTATAGGAATTAAATGGTCAGGATGTATTTTGAGAGTAAATTTGATTTGCTTGATGTGACTGAAACAATGAAAGGAAGTGGTGTGTTGTGAAATGCGTGTGTGCTGGAGTGGAGAGGAAGAGTTGTGATTCTAATGAGCTATAATGGATTTTGTTTGTGGGAGTACTAGATTTCTAATGGTTAAATTTCAGTTTGAAAAGGTCAAGGTATGTGTGGTTGTAACATGTGATCCATCTGAGGGTGATGAGGAGAGAGTGAATGATGTTTTGAACGGGGTGAGTAAGAGCTTCAGATTGATTGTGTTGGGCGACTTAAATGGTTGAATATGTACTTTGAGTTTGCGGGAGAAAATGAGAATGGTAGGAAGGTGATTGATTTTTATGAGGGGAGAAGTGTGTGTGTATGTAATACATTCTGGCACAATAGTATTCGTAAAGTATACGAGAGTTAGGGTAGGTAGATATGAAATCGAAGTGAAGTGTATGATTGATTGTGTGGTGAAGTTGAAGTATGTGATGGACGTTAAATCAGTGAGGGGGCTGGGGAGGGAATGTCTGATCATTGTTGTTTTATTTAAGATTAAGTTAATGGGGCCATGGATGGAGAGAGAAGTGATAAGGAAGGAAGGTTATAAGGAAAAGTATGTGAGAGCACTTTAAAATATATGTTGAATGTGAACAAGATGAAACTGAACAAATCTGGACTCCAATGAAGAATGTCTCTCTTGGTAGTGCTAGAGAAGGTATGTGGATATGCTAAAATAGGAAGCAAGAATGTCAATAGTGAGTGGTGGAAGTGCTGCAAGCGATTAAAAGTAAAATAATGGCGTGGATGAATGTGCTAAAAACCACTGATGTCTTAAAAGAAGGTGTATGGAAGTAAATAAGGAGGGGGAAAGAAAGACTAATAGTTTCATACGTAGGAGGAAAAACCGGTAAATGAGCAATTTAGAAGCAGGATTAAGGGTTACAAAGGAATAGGAAGCTCATCTGGAAGGAAGTGCGAAAGGTTAAGAGAGTTGAGGGGAATCTTAATAGAATAATGAATAGAGATGGCACTTTCGTGGCTGATGAAATGGATGCGAGGAGCGTGTAGAGGGAATAATTCGAAAATCTGCATCACCAGTAAGAAAGAGGTGATAGCGAATGTCTGTGGTTAATAGTACCATTATATAAAAGTAAGGGGAACTGTAGGAACTATAGAGGAATTACTTTGAGTGATGTAGGGTAGATATATATGCTTTCATTTTGGTTGAAAGAGTGCGTCGTGTGACTTACCGACTGATTGGCAAGAAAAATGTGCATTTAGAAGTGGTAGAGGATGTGTAGATCAAGCCTTCTCATTGAAACATGATTGAGAAAATGACAGAAGATGAATAAACTGTATTTAGGTTTTAGGGAAACTGTGGCAGGTGTTAGTGATATATGGAATGGAATCAAATGTATGTATGACGATTGTGAAGCATGTGTTGTTGAATGTGAATAGTTTAATATTAATAGTGGAGTGAGTCAGGAATGGGTTATGTCTCGGCTATTTAATTTGTATATGGATGGTGTGATCAAAGAATTAGAGGTAGGGGAAAGTGTTAGACTGATGGGGAATGGGAGGGAGTGGAGGGTACGCAGATGATTTGGTCTTGTGTGGTGAATTTGAAGAAAGTTCGAGAGGGTTGGTGAGGGGTTTGGCAGGGTGTAAAAGGAGGGTTTGAAAGTACAGTTCGAACCATCCTACCCAAATACTGGGCCAGACCATTTCCACCCCCGCTATGGAAGATGCCGTTACCTTTAGAGGGAGCCAGCACCTACCTCCGACTGGCAATCGTTTGGGAGAAAATAATGTGGAAAACAATCTTGCCCGTCTTTTTGAAGAGGATCCTCCATTGAATATTAGGAGAGCACCCTCCTCACCTCAGGGTGCTCACCATGTTTCCCTTCTTCACAACCTTCCCCACCACCGGATATGAGACATCTCCAATCAATACCTTGCAGGCCCTCTTTCTCGTCGAAACAACCATCCTACGAATAGTAAAGCCTCTCGTCATAACGTTAGTTACGACTTACGAATCATGCTGCTGACTGATTCCATTCATTTCCATCATGGCAAAATTTTTACAGTGGAATAGCCGTGGATATTTTCCTAATTTTAAGGAACTTACTAGGCTAATTGAAGAGCATAATTCGCATGTCATTATGCCTTCAGGAAATGTAGTTATGAAACCGTAACTTTCACTACCCTCGGGATATAGAACACCATTAACTTCTTTGAACCGTGGAGCTAAAGACAGAGGAGGGTCAGGGTTTATTTTTCATGAATCTGTCCCATGCGCCCAAATACCGTTCTCTATCCAGTTACATGCGGTGGCTGCTCGTATTCACCAAGACTTTCTGACGATTTCTATTTACCTTCCTCTGAGTTGCAATACACAATAATACAACACGCAATACCCTGTTTCAGTCTCTTTCACCGCCAACACCTATCCTAGGAGACATTAATCTTCGCCACCCTCTGTAGGGAAACTTTGTGACTTCTCATAAGGCGGTGTGACTCAATAAACTCTTGCAAAAGTTCTTGATACAGGTCTACTTATGTATGAACGTTTTGACACCCACCTTCTTCGTGTGTGGACGTTTACTTATTCTCCTTGACCATCATCGATCGTTTCTGGTGGGAGATTTGATTTTCCTCTGTGGAGACGATCTCTACTCGATTATTCTTACATCTCTCTGCGCTAGCCCTCCACGATATCCGCTTGGCTTTCCCGGATGGTAAAATTGTCTTTTCAGTCTTTTTCGACTTTAAGAAAGCATATGACTGTACGTGAAGGATGGGGGTTCTGTAGAAACTTCATTCATTGGACCTAAGGGGTCAGCTCCCCCTTTTACTCCGGACCTTAATGTCGAATAGATCTTTTCAGGTTTGAAATGGTACCACCCTTTCTCGACATTTCACCATAGATGAGGGTGTACCACAAGGGATTGCCTTGAGTGCTTTGCTATTCGCAGTTGGGCTCAATGACTGAGTTGACAGCATCCATGCTTCCGTTTGTTGCCCTCTCTCTGTAGATGACCTGTTCCTTCATGTCTCGGAAGGCACACTTCCATGTTTGAAGCGTCAATTTCCATTGACTATGGGCATGGTTATATCGTGGTGTGATTCAAGGGCCTTTAGGTTTTCTACCGTGAAGACTAATACCACGCTGTTCCGTCGGAGGGGTGGCGCTGTGTCTCCGGTGCTGACCCTTTACGACTTACCGTCCGTCTAGAGTCCCAGGTGAGATTTTTGGGTATGGTCCTGGACGACCGTCTCTCGTACCTCCCTCTTATTTTCCATCTCAAAACGAGCTGCCATCGCACGTTATTAGATCTCCTAGGGTCACCTCTCTTCTACAACGTAGGGTGCAGCAGACGGGAGGACCCTACTTCGCTTCTTTCTTGAGATGGTACGATCTAAATTAAACTATGGTGTCTACAAACCTCCCACTCGTACCTAGGCCTTCCCGATCCCATTCAGCATTAGGTTCTGCGGATAGTGACCGTGGCCTTTCGATCTTCACCGAAGAAGACCGTGGAGGTCGGTATAATGCCTCTGTTTCTGCTGAAAGAGTACCTTATGTGCTGCCTATATCTTCGTCCTCAGACCCCTACGCCTTCAGCTATGAATCTTGTTGAGAGGGTACCTCTTCACCTCTCCTACTGGCCGTTTACACAGGTTATAGCTTTCATCTTTGAATATCTTCAGGTCCATCTCAACGCTTACGACTATGATAATTTTTTGCTCTTTGTGGGTGTATTCGCCACTCAGATTGTGAGATTGTGCAACATATTCTTTTAGGGGGGGGGGGGGAATAATTTATTATCTTTAAAGAGGTTTGTTTTATCCTAGATCCTCTTCAGACTTCAGTTTTATCATTAGTCTTTCTTGCGCCATTTTATTTATACACTGGCCCGATGGCTTTGATTTATATTCTTTATTTAAATAAAATAACCACTGTAGGTATTTGCATATGCTAGCAAGGTGACTCAGAACAGCAAACCAACATTTTTTCGTTTCGAAATGATCCAGGAAATTTATTTTACAAAACTCGTCAACCTTTACGCCATTATCGCTAAACGAGATACTATAAAGTCAAAGGGTATTCAATTATTCGATGAATTCGTAGAGGGAGAGCTTAAATAAAATAGGCCAACACTAAAATAACACTTTGTCATAGTGTCTCCATTGGTTACTTTGCATTTTACAGTGGATACTGTTCTAGTCTTATCATATTTCCAGCAAAAAATTCCTATAGGATCCCATCCCTTCCTATCTTATTAAGATAGGAATGGATGGGATCCTATAGGAATTTTTTGCTGGGTTGTGCTCCAAAGAAGTAGAATCCATTCAAGATCAAATATTTAATTCTTTAAAGAGAAACTATTATAGTACTTTCAACTCTTACCGGTGGATGATTTGGAGTAGTAATCGTTAAACAAAGTGAGTAGTGCGTAGCAAATGCCCCATTGGTTGCTTTAACTGTTTACCACATACATTCAGTTGGCTTTTAATATATGCATATAAATCAAATAAACTTGTAAAACCAACCTCATTGAAAAGGTTTACCAGAAGGCGAATTATTTTCATGAAATTCAAGAGAATGCGTGATGAGTGGAAATTGAAAACAACGATAATATTAATTAGAAAAATAGAAAAGTGTTTTTATTCTGTTTAATGATTTAAGAAAATCTTTTCATGTTTAATAGTGTTTTACTAAACCGTCCTACGATTGGTAATGGGTATGCAAATTGCCATGGCACATCTAAAAGTTATATACCTGGGTATTGCACACATTATTTGTGTAGTATTTTCCTTTCAGTTTAAATTGTTTATGCTTATACTGGCAAGCTGTTACGGCACAATCTTTAATATTCTTATTGGGTCATAATTCTGTACTTTTAAATTACGTTAATTTGGAGCTTAAATTCTCTTCTGTACGCTTCACAAGTACCCTTCTACGTGCGTATTGAATGTAAAAGAAATAAATTTACCTTTATAAATAGTAAATGTTGTTGTAATTGAATCTAAGACTCAAGAGTGTCTGCTTTGTTTAGACACTAGTAACTTTTTTTTCCGGAAACACATATAAACTTGATTAGCAAGGTAAACTATTTTTAAAGCCGTTTTCGTTTTTGCATTTGTGCTACAAAAATGCTTAAGTTTTTGCGTTCGTTTTTGTCAAACTTATGCAAATCGCTAAAAAAAAAAAATTCATCAAACCTAAGGAATTTCCCTTAATTCTGTAAGGTTGCTATTTTATACAAATTATTCTATATTACACAAAATTAGGAAAATTCTTTACGTTTGGTGACATTTTTTTACCATTTGCGCTAAGTTTGACGAAAAATTAAGCAATTTTTTAGCACAAATGCAAAAACGGAAAAGGCTTTATTAGTTTTGTTTTTGAAAGCGAACCTTACCCACGAAGGGAATATGCAGTCCCTCCAGGCCAGACATAATTTACTGTCCTTCAGGCCATCATGAGTTCAAAGGAAGGAAGAAAATTAAAACAAAAGTTTAATAATAGTATTTAATGTAACCTTATATCACAGAAATAAACAATTAAAATTGTATATTTAATAGAAAAGAGAAATATATTTATAAAAAATTTTTTCTTAAAAAGTGAACGTTTGAATGCTTGAGCTTTTACGCTTTTCGCCCATTCTTTTATTGTATTTATTATTATTATTTTAATTTAAAAAAGTAAATCGTAATTTACTTTGGGTATTTTTTAAGTTTTGGAAAGTTTTCGTATTTTTTTGGGGGGGGGGGAAATTTCAAATTGGAGTGTTGTGGAAAAGTTTAATTTAAAAATAGGGAGTGTGTGTGGGAGGGTTAAGGGATGGGAAAGGTCGTTTGGGTATGGGGAAAAAAAAGGTTTTATTATGTAATAAAATGAACAATAATAAAAAAAATCCTTGAAATGCAACAATTAATTATTATAATTGTGAAAATATTTTGTTATAAATTACGACGAAAAATCCATATTTTGTATTTGCCAATGAAAAACATATACCGACTAAATTGACATCCTTTAATATCATAAATTAAGAAGGAAATCATGAGATTACATTTTGTTATATTTATTATTAGATCTTACTCTTTTTTTTTTTAATTATTTTATGTGCTTTATATATATTAGACATGGAAGAGTTAATTCCTATAAAGCTCATTACCAAATACTCGGCCATTCCGGTTGTTTGAGTAACATTAATTTGGCAGTTATGTTTTATAACTAATTAATGTTATCATAAAAAAAAAACCTTGAAAGTCCTTGACAAAAATTTTCAAAAAATACATTCTAATAAATTTTAAAAAAAATAAATAAACAAAAATAATAGTCAATAAAATAGTTTTTTATAATAAAAAATATATTGAATTAAGGGTACAAATATATTTTAAGAAGATTATATATATATATATATATATATATATATATATATATATTATATATATATATATATTATATATATATAAAAATATTAATATATATATATATATATAATATATATATATATATATATATATATATATATATATATATATATATATATATATATATATATATATTATATAATTATTATGAAATATATATAAAAAAAATTTAAAACCAACTTATAAATTTTAAAATAAATGCAATAGCCTCCCTATATAGATAGATACATATTTATATAAAGTATTTTTTTTCCTTTTTTTTACATATTTTTTTTTTTACTGTAAAACACAATTTCGTATTTTATACACCTCTTCTCTTTTACCATTTTTAACTAATTTACACTCTTTTACACATATATTTCTTTTTTTTTTTTAATTAAACAATTATAAAAATTACATCTAAAAAAGTAATTGGTATCTAAATGTTTAAAATTTTTAAACTAAAGTCCCGTAGGCCTATACAAGAATTTATTTACCTAAACTATAGTTGAGCTTTGCTAACAATTAATAATCTAATATTTTGAACATTGAAAAAGCTGATCACTTAATTAAAAAAAATATAAAGACTTTGTATATTGGAAGCCAGCTCTTTATTAGTTAAATAATATAAATAAATAGTTAAATATAATAATAATAATAACAATAATAATAATATTAATAAATAATAATAATAATAATAATAATAATAATAATAATAATAATAATAATAATAATAATAATAATAATAATAATAATAATAATAATAATAATAATAATAAT
>JABUQX010002765.1:47500-52500 GCA_015478945.1 Trachelipus rathkii | reverse complement strand
AATAATGAGTATTTTCGGAAAACTCTTCATTAGTTTTCCTCTTATTCTCAAGTAGACGTATGCTTCATTCATTACTTTTGTTTCATCTTATTGTTGTATATTAGCCCAATCTTCTCACTTTGATAGCTAAAGAATAAAACTCTTTCATTTTTGTTTTGTAATAAGAAAAAAATTATCACATTTTCTAATGAAAATACAAAAACACTTAGTCTAAATATGAAAGAAATTCGTCACAACCAAACTGCTTCAAAAGTTATTTCTTTTCATATAGAAATTACGTAACAAGAATATACACTCGAACGCCATCGTAATATATGATTATCTCTAAATATAAAATTGTAAAATCGCTCAAAATAGAAAAAATCTAAAAGCTATTGCTACAAAAAGAGCTCACGAAGCCCCGAGAAGTGCATTTAATATGGGCTCTTAATAAGGAAAACTTTTTATTGCTTCAATTTACAGACCAACCGAGCACTTACAAACCCAGGAAACCAAAAAAAAAATGGCATTGTAGGCCCAATAAGAATTGAATGGGTTCCGATAGGAAATTACATAGATTCTTACTGGTATTTTTTCCATAAGAACTGACATGGGTTCCTACAGGTAATTACATTTATTCTTACTGGTACTTTTCAAAGACCTAAACATAGTTGATGTTGGTCTTACTTGAAATTACAGCAATTCCTACTGGTACGTGCAAGTACCTACAAGACATTTTAGATTCTTTTAGATACTGGAACGTACAAGTACCTACAAGACATTTTTTTTTACTGGGAAGAGTCACACTGACTTTCACATTGATTAACATACACAATATATTAAGAGGTTTATCTATTTATCTTCATCAAAAGCCCAGACCTACTCTACTCTTTTATTTGTCAGTTTGTGCAACGTACCAAAATAAACCAACTAATAAATATAATTATTAAAATTTATAAATGAGCAAGAACGCCAAACAATATATATATATATATATATATATATATATATATATATTATATTATATATATATATATATATATATAATATATATAATATATATATATATATATATATATATATGTATCAGATATATATATATACACATATATATATCTCTATGTACATAACATATAGTATATATAAAAAATATATATAATTATTAAAATTTATATATAGAAAATATATAAAAAATATATATATATATATATATATATATATATATATATATATATATATATATATATATATGTATATGGACTTTTGACATCAATAAACCTCCATGGTACAGACTAACATATTAATTATTATATACCTAAACATTGGCACATCGGATTTCCTCCAGAGCTTTCTAGTACAAAAAATAATAATAATAATTTGTACGCAAGAAAATAATAGTAATGAAAGAGTTTAATAAGGGCATATACCGAACTACGACGCCCATGGAGATACTCCACATGTAGTTTTCGTAATTCTTTTGATGCCTCAAACATCAATGCCACTTTTTAGTGCCACACGAATACACAGACAGACACAAAATTTGAATCAATCTACATTACCAATTTATTTTCTCCTCATATCAATTGTATTATTATTATTATTATTATTATTATTATTATTATTATTATTATTATTATTATTATTATTATTATTATTATTATTATTATTATTATTATTAGTAGTAGTAGTAGTAGTAGTAGTAGTAGTAGTAGTAGTAGTAGTAGTAATAGTATTAGTAGTAGCAGTAGTAGTAAAATGTGGTAACAGTAGTAGTAGTAGCAGTAGTAGTTTATAGTAGTAGTAGTAGTAGTAGTAGTAGAGCCATCATGATCAAAAGCCTCATACCTTTAGTATGATGATTATTTTTGCAATTTATATATTATTTATATATATAAATATATATATATATATATATATTATATATATATATATATAATATATATATATATATATATAATATATATATATATATATATATATATATATATATTATATATATATATATAGTATATATATATATATATAATATTATGGCCCCCCTCGCCAAGATAAAACAGAATGAGCATCAATACTCTCACCCTCCATAAATTAACTCTCACCCCACCAAGTATATCTTTCCCATTTTCAAAATAAGAACTTTTTACGTTTCTTTATTTTAAGAAATTTTTTTTTTTATTATAAACAACATATTTTCCCCAGAACTATGAGAAATAGTGCCTTTTACTAATAAGATTAAAAAAATAGGCACAATTTGCATAAAAATTATTTTGGGACACTACAGTGAGCACTTAGGCGCCATTTTATTTCATCAGAAAATAAAACAAAAAATTACATCAGTCGACTGACAATAAACACACTTGACTGACGAAGGAGCAACACACATTTTTTTTGACTGACGGAGAAACACAGTCGACTCATTGTACTTTTTCCCGTCTCTCTTCGAGCACCTAAGCACACCCTGAGTAAGAGGCGATTAAATATACACAGAACAGAGATGGTTTTGTGAAAACAAAAGACAAATACAACGTAATCAAAATATCGTTGATTATTCTTATGGATTATCACAACAGCCGCAGGGTAATAACAGATTAAATTCATGGTTTATGTTGTAAAAAAGTAAATAGAAATATATAAATTATAGTTTCTTTTTTTTTCTTTTTTGCCGAAACATTAGTAATAGTTTTTGATAAATAAAATAATACTAATAATATCCCATTTAAATGCTTATAATATATATATTAGTTTGAAGCACGTCACATCATCATATGAATTAACTACACATTGGTAAGTATGGTGGTTGTGATGCGAGTTCTTGATGTCTAGAATAAGGAGAGGATGGGTATTGTAAATATGGAGAAGCTCTATCTTTACTATTACTGCTTGTTGAGGAAGGAGGAGTAGGACCAGGTGTTGGTGGTTGTTGGTCCAGCGTAATGCCATTAGTTACCATATAGGACTCTGTATAAACATGAGTAGGAATTGAGAGAGATATGTCTTGACGTGAAATTGGAAAGATTTGTCTAGTGCTGTAGAAGGAATGAGGAGAAGTTGCGACAATCCTACTAATGGGAGGAAGGGTCGCACCTCCAGATAACGCAAGAGATGTACTAGGTCCAGGGGACTGCGACTCTAAATTTTCTCTTGGAATACCATCATCAGGGCTTATTGCATCTGCTCTTTCAAGCGTTGTCATCTGAGGCAATGGTGAAAAATGTGAATGCGGGGAGATATGACCATGAGGTGATAAGTGAGAGTAAGGAGGAAGTTGACTTGTGGGTGAAAGCTCATTCATGGGGGATAGCTGATGAGGGGATGGCTGTGGAGACTCTGATCTAGTATGCTGCAGAGGAGACCCGACACGAGACATGCTTTCATCGGATCGTGGCAACGTAAGATCTAGAGAATGACGCAGGTCGTCTCTTTGATCTGTTAAATATAAAGTTGTTCCTCCTGCGCTACTTGGGCGAGCTTCAGTAATGTATACTGTCGAACCCACAGAAGCTCTTGACACATCAGAGTAGGTAACTGTTCTTCCAACCAAACTCAAGTCCATTGACTGAGAAGGCGGCCTTTCAATTTCATAAATTTGATTCCTTGCTTGAGAACTGGAATCATTTTGATATCTGTACGTTATTCCTGATAGATCACTAGATCTTATAAATATGTTTCCTCTACTCATGTCAATTCCGTGCTCGGACGAATGAGGGGATGATCTTAAACCTTCTACCGGTACAAGATATGATCGTAAGGCTTCTTCTGGAGTATGACTTGGAGAAAGGTAAGGTGACCTAGAAGGTTCTGGTGAACGAAGAGTAGGAAGACCCCGAAAGTCATGGGGTTGTAATTCTGGTAACGGCAACTGATCCGACAGATGATCATGACGAGGAGACATTGGATGACCGTTTACGACATTACTACTAGTAATAGTTTCAAGCCCAATTGATCCCTCGGTATCCTCAAGAGGTGTTGCAGCCAATAAATGATCATGAGGAACAGAAATGGAAGATTCAGGTACTAGTCTATAATGCTTGTAGGTCATATCAAGACCAATAGTTAATGAAGTTGGTAAAGAAACAGGAAGTCCTTGAGTAACGGGGAGTTGATCCAAGACATGTAAAGTTGGTTCAAGTCCGCTTCCAGAACTAAGTGGGGTAGTAGAATCAGTAGGTGTAGCAGGAGTAGTTGGTTGCAGATCTTCAGACTTCGCTAAAGACAAATTATGTACATTATGCACTTCGGATAAGGAAGTTTCACCTACAGAGGCAGGTGGCAAATGTTCGAGAGTTGAATGAAGATGCTCCTGTAAATCATTTGTTAGCGAGTCATTTAAATCTCTAGAACCAATTTCTTCATGCACGACCATTACTTCCGGAAGGTCTCTTGGATCATATTCCCTTTCCAAAGTATATTCCAATTGACCTCTTTCATCATCAGCAGATGTGTATTTTATATGAGTTGAAAGGGCGCTATCATGTGGCAGTAGGTGATCCACACTACTACTTACGCTTGGAGTTGGAGAATACCTTCCACCGCTACTCCCGTTTCCACTTCCAGTATAGCTTAACAATCTATCATGGGTACCGACAGAACGTGTCTCTCCTCTTAAGGTACTTTCAGCAACATTAAGGGCAGCTTCAACAAGTAATGATGCATTGGATTCTCTTCTGAAAAGTTTTTCTTCCTCAGCTTCGTTGTCAGATTTATCTTTCTTCCTTTGCATTAAATCACTTTCAAGACGATCGTCAAAAGTATAAATATCACGAGACGTTGTAGAAACAGATCCATCATGATCACGATCATAAGAATCTAGAGAGTCTCCCAACCATTTTCTGGAACCTTTACTTACTAAACGTGTTGCAGCTGCAGCATATTTTGCGACATACCCATGAAGAGTGGCTGCCGGTGGGAGCTTAGCTGTTGTTAAAACTAACTCAGATGGCCTAGACGGTGAGGATGGTGACGATTTTAACATCGGTAGAGGTTCATCTTCATTTTGTTGCTGAATAGAATCTTTAGTCAGA
>JABUQX010002765.1:32500-42500 GCA_015478945.1 Trachelipus rathkii | reverse complement strand
GACAATACATGTTGAATTAATAACATGTAGTCAATTAGTCAATTTTGTTACATTTCCTGACCCTATAAAATGAAAGTGGGGGGGAGGGCATTGGGCAATACAACTAGTTGAAAGTGGGCGCTGCATAAAAAAAGGCAAAAACCACTGATCTATGCGCTAAAATTTTAAAATAAAGTAAGCTATATTTTATTTTTTTACTAAAAGTAATATTAAATTTAAATGTGATTCCTATCAAAACCACTTTGGTCTGTCTATATATTTAAAAAATATGTAGCCTATAAGAAATAAAGGAAATTAAACCTCTCGTTTTATACTCGTAACTTTGAAAATACGAAAAACGCATAATCATATATCAACTCTCAATCTTCGTATAGTAATATTTTTCCTGCAAATTTTTTTTGTTCGTTGGTTTTTTTAACATTAATTTCTTTTTACATACACAAGCTGCATATGTCTTTGTTAAGAATCATTCTCTGTTGCTGCTTCATTAACACCTAGAAAATGGCGCTGCATTGGTACTTCATTGACTATAATAAATTATTGCAAGACTGTAAATATCTTTGTAGAATTAGGAATCTTTAGAGAGTCATTCAATGAGTTAGAAATAGCTCTTTGAATGATAGATTTTTTGTCAAATGAAACTAATAGTTCCGATTTGCAATGTTTATTATTATTATTATTATTATTTTATTATTATTATTATTATTATTATTATTATTATTATTATTATTCATTATTACAATATTATAACTTATTATTCACAAGATTACCTCGGACATCCTGCTTTGTTGTATGGATTTATGTTATTATTCAGTTATATTATTATTATCTACATATACCACTTTCATTATTTATTATTCATTATTATATATCACATTTTCCTCATCTTTGATTTTGTTTTTCGCCGTCCTTTAATAGTATAGAACATATTCTCTTCTTCTCAATATTATTATTAATTACATTATTTTATACTAAAATTTATTATTATGTAAGCTCTCATGCTACAACAAGGCCAACCTACAGCAAATAAACGGCTTATATTTGTCCAAAAACAAATTTACTTATCTTTATAAAAGTTTTCAGATGCCAGAGTAAATTCGGAAAAATTTTATAGTAAAGACTTTGATAGCGTAGTTTGTAGAGGCAAATTCGTTAAGAGGTTAAAGAATGAAGGATGATATAAGAAATCTTTCAAATGTGATAACGTTATTGAAGTGTTGAAATATTTCTTTATTATGGAATATAATATATCAAAAGATATATGAAACACTCTGCCAAAAGTTCAAATAACTAAAAAATTGAAACTAAATAAACCCTTTGAAAATCAACCTATTTCAAAAATTAGTTGTTAACTGACTTAAAGTACATCATAATTTTAAAATATTGATATTTTCTTTTAAAAATACCAACATCTCCAAGTGAACATCACAACCAGTTCATTTGGGTTTAAGAACGTCCTTTAAAGTGGGAAAACAAACCTTTTACCAAGCTAAGAAAAGAGTTCGAGATGACATTTTTTTAAGTGACAATCTGTTTATCTGTTTCATTCACGATATATTTAAATAAGTACGGTAATTGTCAAACCGCTGAACTGTTTCAGATTTTTATAAATCTTACACAAAATGATTACAATATATCGTGAAAGTTATTACAAAAGTCGAGAAATGCTTTTTTAAGAAGTTATAGAGGAGCAAACATTAATTTATATACGTTTCATGAAAATCTTAAACAGTCCGCCACTTTGACAAGGTTCATAAATACTATAAATATCTATTGTATATGTTCGATTTATAGTTATGAGTGTATGTATGTGGTTCGAAGTAGGTTCGGCGAGCCGGTAGTTAAAACCTTTTATGAAAACGAACGCGCACATAGTGTTTATGACAAAGCAGAGAACTGTTCATCAAAGTTTTGGCAACTCACAACTGAATATAGGGATAAAAAAAAAGCCGATATATTAAAGGGTAAAATTTAAAATTGTTTCTGTTTCTTATTTGTGACTCTCTTCACACCAAAGGAATCAGAATAAATCGGAATCAAAACGAATCAATAAGAATCTGATTGATGGTTTACATCATTAGCGTAATCAGAATCAATCTGAATCAAAACAAATCAACAAGAATCTAACTGCTGTTTCACACCACTCATATAAGCACAATCAATCGGAATCAAAACGAATCAGCAAGAATCTCACTAACGATTTTACACCATTCATATAAGCTGAATCATTTGGAATAAAAATAAATCAACAAGGATTTGACTATCAGTTTCACACCATTAACATAAGCAGAATCAATCTGAATCAAAACAAATCAGCAAGGACCTAACTGATGGTTTCACACCATTCACATAAGCAGAATCAATCTGAATCAACTCTCCCCCAGTTCTTTCATTAGCTATGTTAATTTTTCTATACCTAAGTTATTAGATTAATGATTCAAGACTAACAAAATTATGTCATGCTGAATCAGAAAGGGGACCCCTTCATACCAAGCGAATCCTAATAAATCCAAATCAACAAAAAAACTGACTGACAAAGATTCGGCAAGTTTCTCCTGTAAAGAAACAGAGATATTTTTCCCGTCATTCACACCAATATAATCTGAATCAATCAGGTTCAATTCAGACTTAGAGCAGAAAAGGATATTATATTTTGATTGATTCAGATTCGCTGGATGTGAAGGGCGCCTTACGGAGCAGGATTGAGCTTGATTGATTTAGATTGATTCGAATTCGTTTGGCGTGAAGCGTGCCTTTCGGAGCAAGATTGAACTGGATTGATTCAGATTGATTCGGATTCCCTTGGTGTAAAGCATGAATTACGGAGCAGGATTGAGCTGGATTGATTCAGATTGATTCGGATTCGCTTGGTGTAAAGCGTGAATTACGGAGCAGGATTGAGCTGGATTGATTCAGATTGATTCGGATCCGCTTGGTGTGAAGCATGCCTTACGGAGCAGGATTGAGCTGGATTGATTCAAATTGATTCGGATTCGCTTGGTGTAAAGCGTGAATTACGGAGCAGGATTGAGCTGGATTGATTCAGATTCGCTTGGTGTAAAGCGTGAATTACGGAGCAGGATTGAGCTGGATTGATTCAAATTGATTCGGATTCGCTTGGTGTAAAGCGTGAATTACGGAGCAGGATTGAGCTGGATTGATTCAGATTGATTCGGATCCGCTTGGTGTGAAGCGTGCCTTACGGAGCAGGATTGAGCTGGATTGATTCAAATTGATTCGGATTCGCTTGGTGTAAAGCGTGAATTACGGAGCAGGATTGAGCTGGATTGATTCAGATTGATTCGGATTCGCTTGGTGTAAAGCGTGAATTACGGAGCAGGATTGAGCTGGATTGATTCAGATTGATTCGGATCCGCTTGGTGTGAAGCGTGCCTTACGGAGCAGGATTGAGCTGGATTGATTCAAATTGATTCGGATTCGCTTGGTGTAAAGCGTGAATTACGGAGCAGGATTGAGCTGGATTGATTCAGATTGATTCGGATTCGCTTGGTGTAAAGCGTGAATTACGGAGCAGGATTGAGCTGGATTGATTCAGATTGATTTGGATCCGCTTGGTGTGAAGCGTGCCTTACGGAGCAGGATTGAGCTGGATTGATTCAAATTGATTCGGATTCGCTTGGTGTAAAGCGTGAATTACGGAGCAGGATTGAGCTGGATTGATTCAGATTGATTCGGATTCGCTTGGTGTAAAGCGTGAATTACGGAGCAGGATTGAGCTGGATTGATTCAGATTGATTCGGATCCGCTTGGTGTGAAGCATGCCTTACGGAGCAGGATTGAGCTGGATTGATTCAAATTGATTCGGATTCGCTTGGTGTAAAGCGTGAATTACGGAGCAGGATTGAGCTGGATTGATTCAGATTGATTTGGATCCGCTTGGTGTGAAGCGTGCCTTGCGGAGCAGGATTGAGCTGGATTGATTCAAATTGATTCGGATTCGCTTGGTGTAAAGCGTGAATTACAGAGCAGGATTGAGCTGGATTGATTCAGATTGATTCGGATTCGCTTGGTGTAAAGCGTGAATTACGGAGCAGGATTGAGCTGGATTGATTCAGATTGATTCGGATTCGCTTGGTGTGAAGCATGCCTTACGGAGCAGGATTGAGCTGGATTGATTCAAATTGATTCGGATTCGCTTGGTGTAAAGCGTGAATTACGGAGCAGGATTGAGCTGGATTGATTCAGATTGATTCGGATCCTCTTGGTGTGAAGCATGCCTTACGGAGCAGGATTGATTCAAATTGATTCGGATTCGCTTGGTGTAAAGCGTGAATTACGGAGCAGGATTGAGCTGGATTGATTCAGATTGATTCGGATCCGCTTGGTGTGAAGCGTGCCTTACGGAGCAGGATTGAGCTGGATTGATTCAAATTGATTCGGATTCGCTTGGTGTAAAGCGTGAATTACGGAGCAGGATTGAGCTGGATTGATTCAGATTGATTCGGATTCGCTTGGTGTAAAGCGTGAATTACGGAGCAGGATTGAGCTGGATTGATTCAAATTGATTCGGATTCGCTTGGTGTAAAGCGTGAATTACGGAGCAGGATTGAGCTGGATTGATTCAGATTGATTCGGATTCGCTTGGTGTGAAGCGTGCCTTACGGAGCAGGATTGAGCTGGATTGATTCAAATTGATTCGGATTCGCTTGGTGTAAAGCGTGAATTACGGAGCAGGATTGAGCTGGATTGATTCAAATTGATTCGGATTCGCTTGGTGTAAAGCGTGAATTACGGAGCAGGATTGAGCTGGATTGATTCAGATTGATTCGGATCCGCTTGGTGTGAAGCGTGCCTTACGGAGCAGGATTGAGCTGGATTGATGCAAATTGATTCGGATTCGCTTGGTGTGAAGCGTGCCTTACGGAGCAGGATTGAGCTGAATTGATTCAGATTGGTTCAGATTCGCTTGATGTGAAGCGTGCCTTGAGGAACAGGATTAATTCAGATTATACTGGTGTGAATGTTGGGGAAAACTGCCACCCTATTTATTGTTTACGGGAGGAACTTTAAAAAAATCTTTGCAAATCTTTTATTTATGAGAAAAACTACAAAAAATGTCAGAGGCTTAAATAAATGATTGATTGATTATTATGCTAAAGCGCTCTTCCGAAGAATTTGAAATTTGGGTAAAAACAAAGTTAATGTTTCCATTTATTTCGAAGAGAGAGAGAGAGAGGAGAGAGAGAAAAGAGAGAGAGAGAGAGAGGGAGAGAGAGAGAGAGAGAGAGAGAGAGAGAGAGAGAGAGAGAGAGAGAGAAGATCGACGTTATAAGATAAATTGTTTTAAAAGTAAAAAATCAATCCTACACAAGATAAATATATATATATATATATATATATAATAATATTATATTATTATATATATATATATATATTTATATATATTATATATTTTATATATTATATATATATATATATATACTTAATATATTATATATATATAATATATAATATATATATATATTTATATTATCTATATTATATACCGAGGGTGGGCATAAGCGCAAATGAAAGCGCAAAAGCGCAAAGCGCAATTTGCGCTTTAGGTAAAACATGTGCGCTTTTGCGTTTGCCGCGAAATTTCAAAAAGTGCTCTTTTTGCATTTTGCGCTCATCAACTTTTTAAAGAGCGCACAGCGCAAATTTCGTCTATCTAAATAATTGCGTTTGCGCTCTATCTATATAATTTGCGCTTATTATATCATATATTATAATATATTATTATATATTAATATATAATATTATTATATATATATATTATATATATATATATATATATATATATATTTCTGTTATATAAGGCATTATATATCATATAATGGAATATATAATAATATAATAAAATCAATAATATAATATATAATAAGAAAGTAATAATAAATAATAATAATAAAATAATAATAATAATAAAATATAATAAATAATAATCTTTTAAGTGCAGGTTAACTATAAGTTGTGTCACAACTAACAGGTTAAAATCTAAAGAATCAGTTCAATACAAAAATTTCGAATTTGAAATACCAAGTTTTATTTGTCATTAATATCATTTCTCCTCACAAATTTTTTTGTTTCTAGATTTCTGCTATATGACACTGGGCCTATTCACATTGTGGAGTCTGAGTTCTTTGTCGATTTCCTGTCCTACCTGAACTCTGATTTCCACCTCCCCTCCAGAAGAAAAGTGACGAGGGATCTTGATGTCATATGCATAATATGGAAGGCTGATTTAACCAACATTAGCAGTAAGGTAAGTTATGCGGCCACAACCGCAGACAGCTGGACTGGGAACAACAAACAGGAGTTTTCTGGGGATGACGGTTCACTGGATTAATTTGAATACTTTGAAGAGAGAGAAGGCTGTCCTTGCCTGAAGAGAGTTATCTGTCTCTCAGACCAGCACAGTCCTAGTCAACAAGAAGAGAGAGAGAGGAGAGAGGAGAGAGAGAGAGAGAGAGAAGCTCTTCTTTGCTGTAAGAGTTATCTGTTTCTCAGACCAGCACAGTCCTAGTCAATAATATTACGGATATTCATCAACAATTTGGCATTGAGCATAAGGTCAGTAAAAATAATATGAAATAATAACGTAATGCTGAAAAAAAATTTAACTCCAAATTAATAAGGAAACAACTAAATTAAAAAAAATTATATTCAGGTTGTCTGCATTACAACAGATAACGGTGCTAGTTTCTGTGCAGCCTTTCGGGGTAGATGCTCATGCAGAAACCGGTGACGAAGAGGAAGAAGAACAGGCACCGATTGCAGAGATAGTGGTTAAGCGTGAGGATGGACAAATTAGTGACACAGAGGGTCTGCAAGACAAACTCTCCAGTTAGAAAATCTGCTTGAAGACATGATGCACTTAGCCTAATTAAATCGCCGTTGCATTTCCTACACATTAAACATCTTGGCTACTAAGGATGTTTCAAATGTTCCTCGCTGGTCCTCTAGTGCCAAGGATCGATTTAATAAGACACTTACCAAAGCCCAGGAATTGTGGAATGCCCAAAACAGGAAAACTTCAACTGCTGTTAGAATTAAGAAGGAGTTGGGAACAAAGCTTAAAACACCAAGTGTTACTCGCTGGAACTCCATATACGATTCTATAAAAGATCTGCTTTAAGAAACTTGATGGTCGATGACATATCAACAACATTTTGTATGGGCAAAAGCCTGTCTTCCAGTCTTAATAAAGTGATAGGGAGGTTAAATTGCGGAGTAATGAAATAATGACGCCTATTACTGTTAGGCTTTGAAATGTTGCAGGAAGAGAAGAATGGGTACGCGGGAGTCCTATTCTAATTTCTTACTCCTCAAGGACAAGATCGGGAAATGCAACGAGAGGTTGAAAAATTTAACTTTGCCAAAAACTTAGTCAACTACTTGCTAAAGCAAATAAGGCAAACAGGGGAAGAAAAGGGCTTTGAACCGAGGTTCAGCAGTCTTTTTTATGATTTTGATTTGCTTATCGCAACAGCCCTGCATCTTCACTTCAAACTCGGAGTTGTACGTAGGTTAAATGAGGGCGAAGTACAAAGCTGCAGAAGCAGGATAATGAAGAAAATAAAGTGTATAAACAATCCTTAAATGTTACTCCTCCACATTAAGGCACTGAAGGTGATGAGACCGAGTCTGGAAAGTGACCCATTTATGTTGAGTTATTTATAATTTGGAACAAACTTTAAACATCTCTCTTGTATATTTATCTATATATATATATTTATATAATATATATATATAATATATATTAATATATATATCATATATATATATATATAATATATATATATCTTATATATATATATATAATTATATACTATATATATCAATTTATATATTACATATATACTATATTCACAAACTGACATAATGTTTAAATGAAACTTAAAAAAGAATTCCGAGTTCTTGATACCAATTTTCTAAATATTTTCAGGAACTGAAGGGTCAAAGATCAGCGACACTTTTGGAGGAGAAAGTTTGGGACAAATCTTGGATAGCTGTGCTGCAGTAAATGTTCACCACAGTACCTCTCCACTACGAACCTGTTTCCGTGTGAATACCAGGAGGCCTGAGTGGACTTGTTTATTAAGTATAATACCATTACCCAGTTCAGCGCCGTGGGAGGTTGTTTGTCAAGGCTCCTGACTTCTACAGTCCAAAGGGGCAACCATGGAACAATCAATTTTTGAAAATTTATCTTTATTAAAGGGGATAATAAACCCTTATTCAGTAATGCATGAGGGAGAGTGAAGGGGAAAGAGATCCACTGCTTAAGTGATTAGCATTAAATCTTTCTCCATGTTTTTTCTTATATAATCTGGTAATATTGCAATCTTTCATTTAAAATTTTAAAATAATTTCATTTTGAACTATACTTGCGCTTTTATTTTTTATATTTTTTTTTTTTTTTTTTTTGGGCTGGGGCAGATCCTGTACGATTTTGTTTTTACTATTTTAAAAAAAAAAAGAAGAAAATAAAAAAAACATTTTTGAAAATGTTGTCGGACGATGTGCGCGATTTTTGGCGCATGCGGACTGTATAAAATTTTTTTAAACATGAAAAATTGGGTGCGGCAGAATCGTAACTTTTTGGGCGCTTGCGGGACTGGAACTAAAAGTTTTTTGTTTTTTTTCTCCCTACCACATTGCGCTTTTGCGTTTTGCGGCTCTAAAGTGTTACAATTTGCGCAGCCACCTCGTGATATATACATGTCTTTTATCCTGCATATCCAATCGCTATCGGATTGCAATGAATCCGAAACAACATTGGTACAATAATCAAAAATAAAACTGTATTTTAGTCAAATAAATTGTATTGTTATAAAGAGTTACAATCTTTAAAATATTACACAAAAAGTTTAAATTATGCTTACTAACGTAACTTCCAAATAAACCTTACTTTAACGTACACATACCTTTACTATACCTACCAAACATTATTATTGTTAATATAATTTATTTCACTTTCCCATACGTTTAATAACACAAAACATGTTATATAATATATAGGAAATAGTTCATTCTTCTCACTTATGCGCACGCGTTCTACATTTTGTTTCGATAACGTACAATGAAAAACAATATGAACCTCAGCTCATTAGTCAGGGCAAATGGAACATGAGCCATATATAATATAATAATTATATATATATATATATATAATATATATATATATATAATATATCTAATATATATTAATATATATATATATAGTATAATATATATATATATATATATATATATATTATATTATATATCATATATTATATATATATATATATATATTTATATATTATATATATAATGGCTAAAGCAAAACTGGGTAATTATAAAATTTAGTTTAAAAAAAAATGTTTGGAAGTTGCTGTGTTGTTGTTGTGGGGGAAAAGTATATGGCAAGAGCTTGTGTAAAACTACAACGCAAGAAACACGGACTCAACAAAATTGGATAATTTCACTTTTCTACAAATTTTGGTTTAATACTTCGCGAGTTTCTCAACTCCACTTTTTTAAATTAACAATTTGGTCACTAACACTCTCTCTCTCTCTCTTCTCCTCTCTCTCCTTCTCTCTCTTCTCTTCTCTCTCTCTCTCTCTCTCTCTCTCCTCTCTCTCTCTCTCTCATTTTATATATATATATATTATATATATTATTAATATATATTATATCTATATATACTATATATATATATATATATATATATACTATATATATATATATATATATATATTATATATATATATATAATATATATTATATATATATTATAATATATATATATATATATATATTAGAATATATATATATATATATATATATAATACTATATATATATATATATATATTATATATAAAAAGTTAGAAATATATGTTTAAATACATCGAATGTATTCTTATATATATATATTTATATATATATATATATATATATATATATATATATATATATATATTTATATATATAATATTATATATATTATA
>JABUQX010002765.1:17500-27500 GCA_015478945.1 Trachelipus rathkii | reverse complement strand
CACTCCAATATTCTTGTCACATCACCACACCAATTTTCTTATCTCCTCACCAATCCAACACTCTTGTCTCATCATCACTTGAATATTCAAATCTCATGGTCACTCCAACACTCTTATCTCATCACGAATCTAGCACTACTGTCTCATCACCACTCTATTATTCTTATCTCATAATCATTCCAGTGTCCATGTCTCATCGCCATTCCAAAAAAAAATTTCTCATCATCACCGCTCCAATTTTCTTGTTTCATCATCACCTCAACATTCTTGTTTCCTCACCACTAACTTATTCTTATTTCATTATTACATCAAATACTCTTGGTGTTATCATCACACCAATATTTATGTCTCATCATCACTCCAAAACTTTTGTCACAATCACCACTCCATGCTTTCATGTTTTATCACCACCTGAATATTCTTGTCTCACTACCATTCCATCTCTCTCTCTCTCTCTCTCTTCTCTCTCTCTCTCTCCTTCTCTCCTCTCTCTCTCTCTCTCTCTCTCTCTCTCTCTCTCTTCTCTCACTGTCCATTCACACACACACACACACAAGACATAGACACAGACACAGACACAGACACGACACAGACACCACACACACACAACCACCACAACACATATTAATATTATTATATACTATATATATATATTATATATATTATATATATTATATATATATATATAATATATATATATATATATAAATATAGTATATATATATATATATATATATATATATATATATTATATCATATATATATTTATATTTATATATATATATAATTATATATATATTTATTATATATATATATATATATATATATTATATAGATATATATATATATATATATATATATATATATATATATAGTATATATATATATATATATAATATATATATTTAATATATAATATTATATATATTTATATAATAATATATATAATATATATTAAATATATATATAAATATATATAATATATAATATATTATTATATAATTATATTATATATATATATATATATATATTATATATATATTATACTATAATATATATTTATATTATATATTATATATATATATATAAAATATATATATAAAATATAAATATATATCTAATATATATATATATATATATATATAATATATATATATATATATAATATATATATATATATATATAATATCTATGGCAGTGAGAGGGTTGAGGCAGGGATGTGTAATGTTCCTTGGTTATTTAATTTCGTTATATGATGGGGTTTATGAAAAAATTAGAGGTGGGGTGGCAGGGATGGTGTTAGAATGACGGAGAATGAAAGAAAGTGGAGGGTGGCCCTACCTATTTATTATCATTGCGGATGATTTTGGTTTTGTGGAGGCAAATCTAGAGAGTTTAAGAGGATTGGTAGAAAGATTTGGCAGAGTGTGTAAAAGCGAGGTGTTTGAAAATAAACGTAGATAAGAGTAAAGTTAGGTTGTGGTGAGGAAAGTCCTCGGTGATGATGTTAATGTTAGATGGAGCAGCTGGAACAAGTGTCTGAGTTTAAATATTTTTAGGATATGAAATGTTGGATGAAAAGGAATGGATGATGCAGAGTGGAGCAGGAAAGTTGTGATGGCAGGAAGGTGGCCTGGTGGGCAATTTAAATCGTTGGTGTGGATGTAAAGGGACAAGTTTGAGTGCGCTTGGGTCTTACATGAGAGCATGTTGTTATTTGTGTTAATGTATAGTAGTGAGACTATGGTCTGAAATAAGAGGTATATATCTAAAGTACAATGTGTTCATGAAGAATAATCTTAGGGGCGGTGTTAGGTGTGAGAAGATATTGATAAAATGAGGAATGATCGTATTAAAGAGTTGTGTGGTGTGAAGAAATGGGTAAATTGAGAGAATAAATGAAAGTACGTTGAGATGGTTTGGTCATGAGGAAAGAATGGATGATAGTCGGTTGGTTAAGTGGATGTATAGTGGTAAGTGTGCTGGGAATCGACCGGCCGGGAGACCGAAGAAAAGTGGATTGAGTTAGTAAAGGAATGCCTGGTTGAGAGAAATGTGAGTTTAACAGAGGCGAGAAGAAAGGTGCATAAATAGGAGTGAAGGCGGGGTTTTGGTGAGGGGCATGGTTGTGGCCACCTGGGCACAGGATGAACCCCCATTGAAGCGCTGCCATAAGTGAGGGTCCGTCGCGGTCCCGTGAGCTCTAGGGTGGATTTTTCTGACTGCCGACGCAAGTTTTCACCTAATAAGATATAAAGGGAGCTGTAAGGCTGGATTTTCTTTTCTACTTGCGTCATATTCTTCTATTACTTTTCTGTTTCCGGTGCATGTTCCACCGGAAGAGAAGGTGGGTGATGATGATGGTGATGATCATAAAGATGATGATGATGATATATATATATATATATATATTATATATAATATAATAATATATATTATATATATATATTATATATATATATATGAATATATATATAATAAGTGTGAATTGGAGACCTTTGTAGCTAAAACCTTGGACGAAAGTGCTGGCAATTAACTCTTATTACAAAGTAGAGAACCGTTTTTTCAAATTTGGCAATTCATACACCTTAATTATATATATATAGTAAATACATATATGATATATTATATATATATATATATATATTATTAATATATAATATATATATATATATATATATATTATATATAATATATATATATATATATATAATATATATATATATATATATTTTATTTTTATTATGTTTTAAAACTAAATAAACTCAAGCTGCATTTGTTATGTAAAATTTGTACCAAAATTTAAGAATAGTTTTCTTAAATATATATATTTTTATATTATCTTTTTAATATCATAATAAATATATATAAATTTTCTATTCTCTTAAAACAATAATAATAATAATTATAATTTTAATATTAATAATAATATAATAATAATAATAATAATAATAATAATAAAGTAATATAATTTAATGCTAACCGTAACATTATAATAAATATAATCTGATTAAAATAATAATACAATAATAATAAAAATAATAATAATACTATATTATAAATCAATAATAAAATAATAAAACAATAATAATAATAATAATAATAATAATAATAATAATAATAATAATAATAATAATAATAATAATAATAATAATAATAATAATAATAATAATAATAATAATAATAATAATAATAATAATGCAGATGATAATATAACGCTAGCTTACATTCTTAAATATAAGTGAAAGAAGACCGTCAAAAAGTGTAAGACAAAAAAATTGTTACCTGCGTGCATTCGTTTTTGGTGAGAGCGCAGATGTTGCGGCTGGCAGAATTTCTTGCCGCAGTAGTCGCACAGCGGAAAGACCCTTGCAGGATTTCTGCCGCACGAGTAAGTGACGTGCATGTCCAGAGAGTGCAGACGAAGAAAGAACTGCACGGACCAGTTCGGTATATGCATTAAAAACTCATAGTGAAAAAAAAGGGTTTTCCGCCTCACCACTATTAGTGGTGAAGAGGACCATCTTCACCATTAGTGTTGAAGAAGAAGACCATCTTCACCATTAGTGGTGAAGAAGACCATCTTCACCATCAGTGGTGAAGAAAACCATCTTCACCATCAGTGGTGAAGAGAACCAGCCTCACCGTTAGGGATGAAGAGGATCAGCTTCACCATCAGTGATGAAGAGGACAAACCTCGCCATTGGTGGTGAAGAGGATCAGCTTCACCGTTAGTGGTAAAGGGGATCAGATTTTTGAAAAAAAGAATCAAGAAGACATAATTTGACTTCTTTCTTTGTTGGTTCAATCGAATATTTAATACTACTGTTGCTCTTCAGTTAAATTAATATTTTTATAGTGATTTATTATTATTACTATTATTATTATAATTATTATTATTATTATTATTATCATTATTATTATAATTATTATAATTATTATTATTATTATTATTATTATAATTATTATTATTATTATTATTATTATTATTATTATTATTATTATTATTATTATTATTATTATTATTATTATTATTATTATTATTATTATTTATTTTTATTATTAATAATATTATTAATAATAATAATAATAATAATAATAATAATAATAATAATAATAATAATAATAATAATAATAATAATAATAATAATAATAATAATAATAATAATAATAATAATAATAATAATAATAATAATAATAATAATAATAATAATAATAATAATTTACTTACTAAAAACTTTAAGAATTTAAACTTTTATATATTTAAAAAATGTTCGACTGAATCAACAGTTATTGAAAGTTTTAAATGTGACCAAAAAAATTGTTATAGTAAAAATATAAAATCCATTCCGATAAACTGTATAATATGATAAATAATTTTCTTTTTAGCTATAACTTTAAAATTTATTTTTAAAATGACAAATAATTGAAAATTTAAATTATATAAAAAAAATAGAAATTTTTTACAAATTTTTTTGATAAATATTAAATGCCTTTTGATTTTTTTAATCACATTTAAATTCTTCAAATTCTTCAGAGATACTTAGTAAAAAAATAGATACAGAAGTAAAGGTATGTTATAATTAATATGAAATATAAAAATAAGAGAAAAAATATGTATATTAGTATATATATCTCAATCATTTAAGATTTTATTTTTTTTTAAATAATAAAAAAAATTGATGATACAAATGAAATATAGAAACTTTTTTTCATATATTTACTTTAAGATAGCAATATGTATTTTATTATAAATTCTTTTTAAAATAAAATCTTTAAATTCGAGCAGAATTAATATAAAGATGCATCGTGAGATACCAATAATTCTCGTAATAATAAAATGATTTAAAAAAAAAAAGAAAGAGAAGAAATTTCAATTTAACATGTAACTTTGAAAAAAAAAATTCAATTTAATTTGTAACTTTGAAAAAAAAAGAAAATTGCAATTTAATATGAAACTTTTTAAAAAAAGATATTGCAATTTAATATGTAACTTTTTTTAAAACAATGTAACTGCAATTTAAAATGTAATTTTTTTTTTAAATAAAAAAGAAATTTCAATTTATATATAAATTTTTTTTTTAAAAAAAAAAAAGAAAAAAAAGAATGGAATTTAATATGTAACTTTTAATTTAAACCAGTATAAGTTCAATTTTATTTTTTATGAAATTTTATTATTATTTTATCTGCTTTAGGAATAATAAAAATTAACAGCCAAAATAAAGTCAAATAAATTTAAATATTTTTCTTTATTTATGATTTAATAGTATATATTTCATTTGCATTGATATTTTTATATATATTATATATTTTAAGAAAAGGTAAATCTAATATTTTAACAACATTCAAACAATAGTTTTAAAGAATCTGTTTTGCTTCACTACTTGTCTCACTTATACAAAATCATGCAAGCAAAGCAATCAATTGCAAGCAAAATGGGTGTAAAATTGAAATATTCTAAACTTACCTGCGCAAAGAATTTATAAATTTTCTAAAAAAAAAAAAAAAAAAAAAGAGGTTCTATTAACCTGTAGATGAGCATGCAGGCAATTTCAGATTTTGAGTAGAACAATACGATTCTTCAATATAGACACATTACTTCATCTTCTACAATAAAATTAGTTCAGTTGAAAATCGGAAAGAAAGTTTAAAAAGAAAAATTATTCATCAGAATTTTTAAAACGCAAAATGCAGATTTTTGAAGTAATCCTCAAATTTAAATATGTTCTGATTTCCACCTACCTTTTAATATAAGCCTAAAAATTAAATTTATATAGCTCTTTCAGTGAAATAATTTTTAAAAAGCTGTATAATAGCGGGATATATTTCTGCTTAGCGGATAATTACCGCTCGATACGTCTTACCTACCTATCAAATTTACAGATAATTTTGTATCTCGCCACGCATACAGCTTTTGTCCTATGATTATTCCATCATACATATTCATTCTACAATTCTTTCGAATATTTGAGAAGGAAGTTTTTGAGAAACCTCGGGTTAAGGGTGACACTCACCACTGTGCATGCGCTTGATGTGCACCTTCAGTTTTTGAGGCTGACAGAACTTTCGGCCGCAAAAGTCACACAAAGGACGAGTTCGTTGAGGGTTGGCGGCGCAGCCGTACGTACGATGCATGTCCAAGTAGTTGAGACGGAGAAAAAACTGTAACGCCATAATGGACAAAAACGATCTAATGGATAACTTTGTCTTGTGAGGAGCTGGACCTTATTAACTATGACAACTAGAGATAGCCCTTCAGTATAACATTGTAAAGACCAAATAGGATTTTATTCGACTTTAATTAAAAATCTTTGTAATTTATCTCTAAGCAAAGGGAAATTTTGAAATGAAAATTGAATAATGATATGGTAAATAATTATTATATCTGAAGGGCTAATCTAAAGACTCTTGGAAGGTGTAGCCATTAATATGCGTGTAAATAAGCTGCCAATAAAAAAAAATATATATAATACAATTAATCATTTGATGTGTAAGGTAGAAAACAAAGCCTTTAACATTGAGCAAAGAGCAGCTATTATGTAAAAATAACTATAAAAAAAATATCCAAAATTTGATTTTAAGTTCCATGTCATTAATTTGTGTAACATAATAATGAATTTTTAACTTAACGGATTGTGTAAATTTTTATTATTATTATTATTATTATTATTATTATTATTATTATTATTATTATTATTATTATTATTATTATTATTATTATTATTATTATTATTATTATTATTATTATTATTATTATTATTATTATTATTATTATTATGTATTATTATATTTATTATGTATTATTATTTTTATTATTATTATTTTTTATTATTATTATTATTATTATTATTATTATTATTATTATTATTATTATTATTATATTATTATTTATAATTTTTATTATTTTATTATTTTATATTATTATTATTATATTATTATTGTTATTATTAATTATTTTTATTATTATCTTATTATTTTATTATATTATTATTATTCTTATTATTATTATTTCTTAAAATTATATTATTATATTTTCATATTTAATTATAAATCATTAACTATTTTAATAATTGGTTATTATATAAGTAATATATATATATATATAGTAATATATATATATATATAATACTATATTATATATATTTATTATTATATATACTTACTGTCCTTACTGTCCTAATTATATAAATATCGCAGGATATATTAATAATATAAATCACAAATGTATATTCTATATATTAGAATAAGAATATTGTAATAATGTAAATATTATTAGTATATAAAGGATAGTCAGTTACATAGAGTGGTGCATTAACGGTTATCATTAGCGTTATCATGCCCGATTAATTCACTGTTAAGTCACGTTCAACTTTAACGCTTTGATTATGAATCGAAATATAATATATAGAGAGTTATTAATACGAGTTAAAACTTACCTCTACAATCCCGTACGTTGAACTTCAATTTTACGGTTTATAAATTTTCTATCAAGATTTTTAAATTGTTATTGATTTCCTTTTTAAATAAGAATAAATTTATTTTTATATCAAAAATTTCCTAAATCCTCTGATGGCTCAGTTGTTCTGCAATCTTAGGAACGATTTATTAATAAAGTTTAGTAAATTGTTTTATATCTCTCAAGTTTGAGTATATTAGCCTCTAGATAGTATTTGAGGTGTTATGAGTCATTACTGTTTACATAATTATATTCATTCACCATCTCTCGTTCTTAATTACTTTATATTTCTCTTATGCTCTTAGATACTGTAAAACATTCCTAGTGTTTGGAGCACGCCATGTGCAACTATCGAAATAGGAGAGGTTTTTCGAGTCTCGGAAATTCTAACTATACATACGTTTCATATAAGCTCTCACTTGTATTATAACTAAGATCTTTTGAAACACTTCTCAACTCTCACTTCTTAATATTTTACTGTTGACATTAACTGCATTTCGTCTTTCTGTTCGAGAGTCGCTAGTATAGAGTGCTTTTGTGTTATCGTCTATGGCGATACTTCTCATTACATAACGCCGTACTGAGATTTTACGCTCTTATGGAGGTCCTTCGGAAGAACTTGCTGTGAGGTGGCCGCTGACACGCTAATCTCTATATACACTCTGACCCTTGTATTGGCACTGCTGCACTGCTATCTCCAAGCGCGCACAATTTTTGCCTGATCTTCAGTTGCTTATTGAGTGGTACTAGTTTCCATTACCAAGTCGCTAAACTCACAGCTGCGATAGATAGTGCTGTCTATTTCTCTCTTTCTTTCTTGTATAGTTGTCAATGCTGAAGTCGCGTGCCGACGATCTTCATCTCTCTTTACTTTATTTCGTACCTTGTTATATTAATAACCTTCTCACCTGCACATCTATCCTCTCCACTCACATGCGATGCTCGACCTTCATTCGTCATTTCTCATTGCTTGGCTCTCATCTTTAATTGAATGTGCCCTCACTCGTCTTATCTTTCCGATATCTTATATTCTGGCTGCTAGATGATGTAATTTGAGCGGGTGGGGTCATCTCAACCTTAGTAGTATATACTCAATTTCTTTAAAAACCGACCAACTTTCTACAAATATCCGCTATCTAAATAATCCTTTCTAATCTTTTAACTATTCTCTTTGAAACGATTTTAATTGCCTTACTTCTAATTTCTCTGTTGACATAATATTAAATCATCCTTGCTTTAACATAATAAGAATGTATCTTGGATACTATCTTGAATATAAAGATACACAGATTTGCCTTGGTTGCGGCACTCATCAAAGTGAATTATCTTTGAGTTGTAAATCTAGTATTTAGACAGTGAGACTTTTATTCTTCTTGTGGTTACTCCAAATACAGTATCTCATACCGGCTTGGTATAGAGTACTGTTTCTACAATATCTGGGGGGCTCTGTTTTCAGCCACGGTGTTGGACAGGTCGGAGTCAAGAAGCCAAAAGCTTTTATAAAAGCTGTTATGTACTTTCCAGTTTACTTGAACCTTTATCTTTTGGCGGCGCGATGTTTGGTGCTTTAATCTCGTTTTCTATAGGCATATAGCAAGCAGTGGCATGGTTGTTTGAAGGAGAACTTTACGCACTGACGTGTACACCGCTGGTTAATCGACGCTCTAATGGAAGTACAAGGGGTGCTTGGTATCTGCCGACACGAGGTTTGTGTAAGATATTTGGAATACAGTATATAATATATATAATCAAATATAAGTGATATATAATGTATTGTTAACTCCAGGCTAGTTTTCTGCGGTGTTTCCTTTTTTCCTTCCCCCACTCGTTTCTGTGGAACTCTCTTCCATCTTCTGTGTTTCCTGCTGAATTAATCTCCCTCACTTTAAAGCCTGAATCTGTGCTTCTGCGTAATTTGCGATAGCGGATGAAGTTTTTGGTGAGCACATCCCCTCCTTGAATAGAGCTCTGCACATGAGTGGTGGTGATAATTAAAAAACAAAAAAAAAAAAAAAACAAAAAAAAAAAAAAAAAAAAATTGATAGACAACTCGCTTTACCGATAACGTTAACTTCCGCTACATTTTTTACTGATAAACGCTTAAATGATTAACGCCGTTAATTTTTTTTGTTAACGATTAAATATTACGGTAACTTTCTCATTAACGGTGCCACCCACTTTGTTATATAATATATATATATATATTATAAATCTATATATATATTTAACTATTCTTTATATATATTATAATATAATACAGTATATTATTATAATATATATTAGTTGATATATAGTATATATAGTATAGTATATATATAGGTATTATATTTATATATATTAAATAATATATATACATATATATATGATATATATTATATAATATATATATATATATTATATGTATATATAATATATATATCATATATATACTATATATATAATATATATATTAGATATATTATATATAACTATATAGTAATAATATAATAATAATAACATGAATAATAATATAATAATAATATAAATAATATAAAACAAATAATA
>JABUQX010002765.1:12500-15000 GCA_015478945.1 Trachelipus rathkii | reverse complement strand
TATTCAGTAGTAATATATATATATATATATTATAGTAATATATTTATATATATACGTATATTTATATATACAATATTTTTTTTTAAATAAATAAATAAATAGTTTAGATTCATTAATACAGCTACAAAATACAGAATGAGTAATATTGATAGATTTAAAAGATTATTATCATTATTATTTTTTTATTATTATTAATAGTAGTAGTAGTATTAGTAGTAGTAGTATTATCAGAATGTAAAGTGAGAATGTGTTAAAAACCGTTTAAGATTTGATAAATAAATAGCTAAAAAAAATAATTCTATAAGAGATGACTTGATGAGAAAAGTTATACTGGAAATAGTCACGACTAGTCAATAATATGAACTGTATAATATAGTATGTTGAAGTCGTGACTAGTCAATAACATGGACTGTATAATATAGTGTGTTTAAGAAATATTTGTGTATTTGGTGTGCTGTTTCACCATAACAGTATTAGAAGAATTGAAAATTTATTGAATTAATAATTGAAAGTTGTAAATTATATTTCTAATAACTCTCACATCAAAGAAATTCCAAATATGACCTTATATACAAATGTTATAATATAAGGGACATATTTGAATTTTCTGTTGTATGTGATCTTTCAATTATAATACCGAAATAATGTCGCAATAGCGGAATATTGGAGAGAAACTCGAGAACTTCAATGTTGCAGTAATAGTCGTAGAATGAATTTGAAATTTGAAGTACTAGAACTAAGATCATGTTGCAGGGAAAAGACAAAGAGGAAAAAAAAATATTGCAGCAACAGTTGTAAGAATAAATAAAACTTATAAAACTGTGGAAAAAGCTCGTATTGGAAAATGTAATTTTTAAAAGAGCGTTGCAGTTTTAACTTTACTTTAGATGTAGAATGCATAATAAAGAACAGATTTTTGATTTGATTATTGCGGTAAGAATGTTAGTAAACAGTTAAAAACTTTCATATATATATATATATATATATATATATAATATATATATATATATATATATATATATATATTTATATATTATATATATAATATATATGTATATTTATATATATTATTTATATATTATTATATTTATTATATATATATTATTATATATATATATAATATATTATATATATATATATAGATATCGACGTTATTCTATACGGAGATTATATAGTTTAACTATGTAATATTTTTATATATATATAAATATTATTATATATATTTATATATATTATATATTATATATATATATATATAATAGTATATATATTATTAATTATATATATTATATTATATATATATATTATATATATATATATAGTATATATATACTTATTATATTAACGAATAGGAGAATGAGAATGAGACATTAAGATTTAAAATTAGTTAAAAATATTAGTAAAATTTACAACGTTTCATAACAATGCTTTTTAAACCCTACAAATTAGTTAAAGAGGTGGTAAAAAAAAACTTGCTGTAGTTGTAATTGAAACAGTAGTAATGGTATTGATTAAGATAATACAGTACAAAATTGGGAACGTTACACCCGTTGCCCGCTGCCCGTTTGAATATTAAAAATATGCCTAGTATAAATCTAGAATCTAGAGTCTATCTGGAGAATCTTTCTATATTGTAGAGAAAATTTTTGGGGGAAAAAGATGGCGTTACAATCATGACTAAAAAACATATGGATAATAAATTCCTCACCCCACATTTCCGCCCACCCAATAAAAAGAAAAAAAAAGCATTGGCGAAAAACAGCTTTTGATATATCGATATTCTAGAAGACTAAATTCTAAAATCTATTTTTTTTAACATACTTTTATCAAGTTTCTTAGAAAATATTTCGATATATCGAAACAATCGATTAATATCGTACCCACCTCCATAGCAGCTGGAACTTTCTCTTCATGCATCAAACTGATTCTATGTATTTATAAATATTATATATAATATATATATATATATATATTCAAATCCGGCCTCTTATTTAAGCACACACAAATATATATATGTATATTTAATCTATTTCGCAATTTTAACAATGATGCCTAGTCCAAACAATCGCATGCGGGCTATTCATAAATGATAATAATAGTGATGATAGAAAGCTTGGATGTTAATAAACTATCAGGAGCAAACTATATGTGGTATCCTAAGCATTATATATATATATATATATATATATATATATATAATATTATATATATATATAATATATATATAGTATATATATATATATTATATATATATATATATATATAATATATATATTATATATTATGTAATATTATATAAATATAATATAATATATATATATATATAATTATATATATATATATATAATATATATTATATAATATATATATATAATATATATATACATATAATATTATTATATATTATATATTATATATATATATATCTATTATTATATATATACATATTTATATTATATATATTATATATAATTATATATTATATATATATATATCTATA
>JABUQX010002764.1:0-60000 GCA_015478945.1 Trachelipus rathkii | reverse complement strand
TTATAAGTAGCTGTATAATAGCTATTTTAGTTCAATATTAGAGGCGCACATTGGCCACATTATTTAAGAAAAGACCTAAGTATGCTGAAGAGAGTGTAAATGCTGCAACAAGGATGATTTCGGCTTTGAGAGGTAAGCTATGGGAGAGCTGAAGATTAGGAATGTTTTCTTTAGGAAGGCGATTCATTTCGTGTATTTTGTAGCTAATGGACCCATCTATGTATAATTCAGTTTTAAGTCATTCCGAAAAAAAATGGTAAAAGCTTGGAAAGAACAATGTCAAAAACAAAGATTTTGAAATAATGAAAATTCTTAATAAGAATGACTACGAGACACAGAAAAAACCATTCGAAAACGAACGTTTTAATCAGATAAAGGGCTACAGTTTGCTTTTTCCCATCAAAAATTTGGCTGAAATAAGAATATTGTTCCACCTTTAGAGTTGGGTGAAATTGGGTCAGCCCGACAGCAAACGTGTTTGAGACCCTGCCCTTCGATTGAAGTAATATATATATATATATATATATCCTATACTATAATATTATATATATATACTTAAATAATATATATATATATAATATATATATATATAATATATATATATATATATATAATATATATTATTATATAAGTATTATATATAAATATAAACGAAAAAAAAATTTCTGCTACCGGCCCCTTATTATATATATATATATAATAATAATAGTATATATATAATATATATTAATATATATATATATATATATCATATATATAAATACTATATATATATATATATATATACTAATATATTACTATATATATATATTATATATATATATATGAATCATTATCAATCACCCACCTTTCTTCCCCAAACTGGGGGTCGGGTGTTCAAAAAGAAAACTCCAAAAAGTAGTAGTAATAATATGACGAAGTCGAAAAGTAAGTCAGGCCTACCTCCCCTTTGTATACCTCTTTGAAACTCGTTCGCCATAGTTAAGAAAATCCACCTGGAGCTTCCACCCCCTCACCACGAACATCTCGCCCAAGTAGAGGTTTATCCCTTACCCAAGGTGGCCACAACCAACCCTCTCACAAAACACCGCCATTCACTCCTATTATGCCACCTTCTTTCCCTTGCTAAACCTCAGATTTCTCTACCTTCATAATCCCTTTTGCTGACTTCAATCCACTTTTACCTCGGTCTCGACCAGCCGGTCGATACCAGCACACTCACCACTATTACATCCGCTTAACCAACCAACTACCCTCTTCTTCCACCATCACACTCCTAATACGTTTCATTTCTCATTTTAATCAATTTTCTCACAACCTAACACGCCCCTAAGATTTCCATCGAACCACATTACGTTTATAGATCTAATAACTCTTATTCCAGAACTAAGCTCTCACACTGTACATTAACACAGTACAACAAACACTCCATATATATTATAATATATATATATATTATTATATATATAATATATATAATATATATATTATATATATATAATATATATTATACAATTATATATATATATATATATATATATATATATTATATATATATTGTAATTTTCCAAAGGGTGGAGTCGTGTTCGGAGTCGGAGTCTTGTATTTTAAAAGGTTGAGTCGGAAGTCGCGAGTCGAGTTGGGTAATTTTCAAAAGGGTGGAGTTCTGGATCGGAGTCGTAATTTTCAAATGCGGAAGTCGGAGTCCGGAGTCGGAGTCGGAACAATTTCTTGAAACTCCTACTCCACCAAACCCTGATCACAATACTTGTGCTGATAAGTTTACCCTTTCTGAACTCCAAATCTTTTCCATATTTTATGAAAATTTTCTACCTATTCAGGAAACTGTAATTTGAATGTGGAGACAAAATGGGATGACAAAAAGTTGTGCATGAAAGACCATGCCTGCAATAGATGCATATCTATTGTAATAATACTATTCTTCCCAGAACTATTATGAACGCTACTACAAATATAGCAACTCTCCCTGTTTTCAACCCCAACAACGAAAGAGCATTTTCAACATTCAAAGGCGTTTTAAAAATTGTATCTTAAGAAACTCAATGGGACAAGAGTCGTTGACAGGTCTAGCTTTACTGACATTCACAGAAATCGAAGTAAGTCCCGATGCAGAATTACACACTTTTTGCAAAAAAAGCCCAGGAAGAAAATTTTTACTTATAAGAAATTTTTGGCTCCAGTTTTATTTTCTATATTATATAACATATTATATATATAATATATAATATATAAATTATATATTATATATATATTATATATATATATATATATATATATATATATAATATATATAGTTATATATATATATAATATTTTATATATATATAATATTATTATATATATATATATATATTATATATATAAATATATATACATATATATATATATATATATAATTATAATATATAATATATTATATATAATATATATAATATATATATATAAAACGGTATATATAATTCGAAGAACCCCCCGAAATTTTTGTCACCGTACGCCCTTGTACTAATATATATAATATATATATATATATAATATATTATATATATAATATATATATATTTATATAATATATTATATATTATAATATATATATATATATATACTATACTATAATATATTAATAATATATATATATACATACTAACCTAATATCAGCCAACTCATTAAACAAAAAAACTCCCTCCGAACTCAATCCTTATACCCTACACATTTCTAACCAAATAACAAACCTCAAACACCCAAACTCTAACCTCATAACCACCAACACGTACAAAAAGTTTTCTGAATACTTACAACAAAACATCTCCCGCATAGACAATAAGAAAACCTGGCAAGTCATCAAAAAATTTAAACAACTCACAAAAACAACCCCCCCACCATCCCACGAATCCCCATCTTTACCCAATAACTCCCTCCCTTCCCCAAAACGAACAATCAGACATCTTGCTAAACATCTACGCTAACCAATCTTTTTTTCCCCCCGTGTAAACAACACACCCCATGAATTAGGAAAACAAAAAAAAACAACTCAGAAAACTCAAATCAGACCACAACCAAACCACCCGACCCCCCCCCCCCCCCCCCCCCTTTCGGGGGGATCATTATAACAGAAACCATTAAAACCCCTCAAAAATTCAACGGCAACAGCCCAGACTCCATTTCAACTTTCACAAAAAAAAAACACCTCGGAGACAAAAGCAATCCTCCTAATTCACATACATTCTTTAACAAATCTTGGCAACCCAACTTACATTCTCCATCTGAAACAAGCATACCAATAATCACCTAAACTCAAACCAAAAATAAGACCCCCAATTCCCCCTCCGTCCTATCGCCCAAATTCTCTTCCTCTGCTCCATCATAAATTGCCACAGAAATTAATATAAAAAAATTCTCAATCATCCCCTCCCCGACCTTCCACACGGATTCAAAAACAACCCATTCCCACAACACAAGGCCCTCACCTCCCTCCACACAACACATCATTACCCGGGGCTTTTATTTTTCAACCAATCACCTTCCCACATATCTATACTCACTGCAATAGATATAAACAAAGCATTCGACACCTTCCCCACACACATCCTTATTCAAAAAATCCTCCATTCCCCCCTAGAAAATAATGACAATAAAAATGACTTTCCAATTTCCTCCACCAACCGTTTTGCAAAATCTTATACAAAATTAACCCTCTCCCCATTCCTTTCAAATATATAAAACAGGAGTCCCCACAGTGAGCCATTCTCTCTCCATTTATTCAACCTTTTTCACTGCAGATCTGCCCACCCCAACACACCAAACTTATTACTTATGCCAGACGACATCATCCTTATTTCCCAACACCCAACGTAAACATAGCCACAACAACATACCCAAGAATGATCTATCCATTTATTAGATAAATGGTTAACTTCTCCAACCAGAATACCGCATCCCCCCGTAAGTCCTCCCATACCCTTCTAACCACTGACCGTCATCAATCCTCCATCATCCCATAATCACCCTGAACAACAACCCCCCTTCCATTAAAACAAAAACCCCAAAAATATTAGACTTTACCACGACACTTCATCATACGTCTCCCCCCACATCGGACCAAATCACTTCCGCAACTCAACGAAAACTAACACCCTCCGAACCCTTTCCCACCACAACTTCATGATACTAAAACACCACCACTCATCACTACCTCCCTGAACAACTTCTTGAACAACTTAAACATTCCTCAACAGCATGGTTCCCACACTATCTAACCCATTTTCATATAAATTACTTATATCCCCCAAAACCCCACTCACCATTACAAGAGACTTCACCCAAACCACCCCAATCCAAACATGTACACGACAAACCCCATCTCCCATCTCCACACACCTGGAGATGGTGTGGACTCAATTCTACCAGAAAACCCGCAATCCAACCCACCCTTGTCACCAGATTCTCTCCAACCCCTCCAGACAAAGACTAAAATCCACCCCTTCTTCACCACTCATCTATACAACACAAATATATTCCCCCGCCCCTTCCAACTAGGTCATGGAATACATCATATCCATTACCCATCTAAACCACACACATACCTTCAAACCGCGCTACGAATAACAATTTTATTAAGACACTCTCCTCCCCAAACATTTCCCTAGAAAGAAACCGCTGCCCAGAAGAGCCAAAGATCTCCCCGGAGCAATTCAGGTACCACCCAAAACTCAATGCAATTATAAATATTAATTTCAAGACTAGACAATGTCACCCCCCCACTTGCACCAGAATTCATAACCTTCAAACACAATGGAGCACCTCCTTCTCGGGTGCTCCGCTCTCGACGCCCCCCCGCGCCGACTTCTTATGTCTTCCCACCTCGACCTGGGGATCCGCCCAGTGCTGCAGCCGGCTTCCTGAGCAGTGTGGGCCTCCAATAAGGTGGGCCAGTGCAGAAGTATATATAATATATATATATATTAATATATTATATAACTAATATATAATATATATATAGTATATATAATAGTATATATATATATATATGTATATTTAAGATATATATAATATATATATACGGTAATATACTATATATATTTATATATATATATAGTATATTATATATATATATTATATACTATATATATATATATTATAATATATAATATATATATATATATATATATATATATATATATAAATATATATATATATATTCATTAATACATTACACTACATCTACATTACAGAAAATAAAACTAAAACATACCTGAAGCATCAACATAATTCAAGAATTCTATAAACAATTACGGAAATGCTATAAATTGGAAAACATTTCCATCCTTATTCATCCCTTTCACATAAATCTTCATTAGAGCATTAAAAGCATGAGCAATTGCAAATGCATCACTATACTGCGTCAGTGCTATTAAACTTTAGCTTTGAATGCATTTTGTACACAATTATCATATTTATCTGCAAATCAAAGTTTAAACATAGTTATTTATATATATTATATATTATATATTATAGTATATATATATATAGTATATAATATTATATATATTGTATATATAATTATAGTATATATATAATATATATATTTATATATATATATATTAAATAATATATATACTATATATTAATATATATATATAATATAAAAAGATATAATATATATACTATATAAACATATTTATATATAGATATAATATTTATATATAATATATATATATATATCTATATTATACTATATTAATATATATATATATATATATAATATATATTATATATATTAGTATGGACATTAATCTCATCTCATCGTTCTCGGCTAATATCGGCACATATTTGTTTTATATTAGTGTGGTCTGTCTGTTCGGTGATGTGCTTTCATGTTGTTGCATCTTGGTCAGAATTCCTTGTGTGTGCGCGTGTGATTCCTTGGTCTGATTAATTGTAGCAAATATGAGTAATGGACGTAAATATTAAAACTCAATTGTTATTGTATATATAATAATGTTATCTTAATGAATAAAGAATAATAATAATACATAATAATAATAATAATAATAATAATAATAATTATAATATATATATAATATATATATATATATATATATATATATATATATATAAGTTACTATATATATAGTATACGGGTGTATGGTATTATAATATATATATTGGGTACTTAATATATAGTAATGATATATATCATATATTATATATATATACTATTATAATAATTATGTATATATATATATATATATATATATATATATATAAGATACTATACCCATGTTGCTATGTCAATGGATGACTTTCCGAGGTGCGTGCTATATAATCGTGTTCGGCTGCTTGTCTGTGATGGCGGTTCATTATCCAACGATCATCCCAGGACAATCATGATCATATAGCACATACTTGAATCCATACCCCGCTCTTCTAGACAACATCTTGCAAACATCCCTATCCCTTATAATCCATATGTGTAGGGAGAAAAAAATTGCCCACACTTCATATATCCGCTGTCGTAGCTCGACTAAGCGGACGGTGGTAGTAGCTTGGCTGCCTTACTACCACTTATCTTTCCAGAATGCTAATCATGCCTGTAAAATCGTTATCGCAGTTAAGCGCCCTTCTTATCGTAATCGAAAACTGTTATTATAAATCAAGACAGACGGACGCCAATTCCCAGAGAATAAATGTGAGTATATAAAGAACATGTGGAAAAGTAGTTAAAATGCAATTTATTTGCTCCTGTGACTAAGACAAAGATGAAAGGAAACAGTGAAAGATGAGTGTGTGGTGTGAAGTTTGTGTGCTGGGAAAGAATGAGTGGGGTAGATAGAAGGGATTTGCAATTCTGATGCAGTGAGTTTGTGGATAAGCAACTATGTAGAATTTTGTGTGTGCCAGTACTAGAAGTCTAAGGTTAATTTACCGAGTTTCAAAAGGTTAAATATTTGTCTGCTGTTCGCACATATGTCAGTCTGAGTGTAATGTTGAAATCAGGTACATTTTCTGGGATAATCTGAATTCTCTCGATTCTTGGATTGGAAATAGGAAGATTCAGTTCATCTTTGCCACAAATCTGCCCATTCAAAGATGGTTTTTTTTACCAAATTGTCACCAACCATCACAGCCAGGAGCCCTTATTCAAGGAGGTGTGTAAGTACTTTTCAAAAGTTCACCCTCTAGCGCAAATTACTCATATGAGCACAGACGCAGCTTAAATGAGGAGATTAAATTCATAGGAAATATCAGAAGATGCGAAAGAGACTAATTCACAAACAGAGTGGTGGGAAGAAGGAAGCACCCAGCAAACTAGCCTGGACTTTACCAATTTTCAACCACAATACTCGGCGGCATATGACCGCAATTATTGTGCATACCGAAGGCTCTTAAAGGTGTGGTACGCGATATAAGTTTCCCTCGAGCACTTGCCTGCTCGTACTATAGGATAGAATAAGCATCAACATCGCCTCACAAAGATATGAGTCAAGTAACTGTTACAGACAGCTTATTAACCTTTTTTGCGTTGACTCGACCCTGTCCAAAAATCGGGTGAAATGAAACCAGACCCCCCCCCCCAATATGGAGATACTCCCATATATGGGCGGATGAACTTTGTATGCCAAGAGCACTGAGAAAAGGAGAAAGCTCTCACAGCTCTAAACAGAACTTCAGTGCTTTGAGGCCGCCCTAGCAAACCCGTTTATGTGAGTTTCCAATACATCTTTTTTGTTCATGTAAGCCAGATGTTATATGCCAACAGGTAGAGACACAGAACCTCGAAAGAGCAGAAAGTTAGAGGTATTTTTGGAGAAGGAATTTGTAAAATTGCGTTTCTAAAAATTGCATTTCACAAATTATTTCTGATCCATCACGGAATAAAATCGAAAATTAATGACGAAGGCAATTCCAGAAGTAAAAGTGGAGTAGAATTGATATGAGTTAAAGAATGAAGGTCGAGTCATCGGAATACGAATGGATAGAGTTAGAGATGCAGTAGGAAGATCATTAATGAAAAGTAGGATAAAGTAGATAAGACAAACCCTGAGGAACACCACCTATTTTGAAAAAAGAAGTAGTAGTCTCCCCATCAACAACAGCGATATTGAGCGATTTGAAAACTAAATATAAGTAAGCAAAGAGAAGTAGAAACCCAAAGAGGGTACTTGAGAGCAGTACGCGTTCCTTATACTCGGTCAAATCTTTGAGATATGTCAAGCGCCCAACCCAAGTCTCCCGTATTCCTTTAAGAGCGAAAACCATAAATCGGTTAAGTAGGAAAGTGTATATCGCCAGTAGACTTCGTGCAACAAGAGCAGTACTGGCGATCGGAATGAATTTCCAGATGATCTAAGAATGAGTTGAGAGAGAAGGGTTTCAAAATCTTAGATAGAATAACAAGTGAGAAGCTACAGCGATCAGTTAGAAGGATCCAAGCGCTTCCTTTTTTCGGTAATAGGTGACATGTTCAGGCTTCACAACACGAGGGAGAAAAGTGCTAGTATTGAGGACATTAGAGAAGTATATAGTAGCAGGGACCGAAGAGATAGCCTTTCCATTTGAGAATTAGCGAACACCATACTCTACACTCATGACGTGTCTCGTTCGCTGATACTAGTATAGCATACGAATCTCTAGATTAGTTTATATAACATCTCACTCCCCTCTTGAGATATACACGCTGAGCTCGTGTCTCATCATCGTCTCTTCATGCATTGGCGTAAAATATACATACAGCTCGCCGCTTCTCGTCGAAAGAACCTGCAACGATTCCAGCTGAATGAAAATTAGCCGAGATGATAGGAACGAATAATTTTTCCACACCCGAGTAGCACTTCTATGCCTGAATGCCTGTAGAATAAGCACGAATCGAAACCAGGATTATGAGGACAAGAACAGATTTAGTTTTAGAGGGAATAATGAGGAAAGAACATTTAGCTTAAAAAGGATAACTGCTCATCCCATCAAACGAATTACAGCTCCCTCCTTATCTTTAAATCTTTATACATCCATCATATCCTTTATTGTAGCCAATTTTGCTATCATCTGCAAAACTTGAAACCTTACATTAATTCCCTGGCTAAATAATTTTATACATGTATGAGACAGCCACTTTACCTAAAATAGTTACGACCACAAACTATGTTCCTCATTTCCATTAATAAAATACTTTTCATTTTCATTGATTAACATTATATTTATTATGTATCATTATTATTTATTATTATTATTATTTATTATTTATTATTATTATTATTATATATCCGCCTTATAAATTTATATTCTTTATATAAATTGTATTAATTATTGTAATACATTAATTCTTATTATTTATCTATATATTTATATTGTTGATCCTCATTACTTATTTATTATTACTACTTATTATTACTATTATTATCATTTTATTCTCCACCTTATTATTCATATTGATTATCTTTACTTACTACATCCCAAATACTTATGTCTTATTATATTCTCGTATATGTATCTTTCTGTTATTATTATATTATACAATTAAATATTATTCTTATTTATCAATAATTATTTATTATTCATTAATTTCATCATTATTATTATTTATTACTTTATTATTTTATAAATAATTTATTTTTTATCATTATATTAATTATTATTTATTTATTATTGAGACTTCAGGAATCAAAAATTTTGATCGCTAAATAATTTCGGGAGGTTGAACCCCTGCACCCTCCTGTCACAGCCTTTATATAGTATATATATATATATATATATTATAATATATATATATATTATTATATATACTTATTATATTATATATATATATAATATATATATAATTATATTATAATATATAATATAACTATATATATATCATATATATATATAATATATAGAAGAGAGAGAGAGAATGACGAGAAAGAGAGAGAGAAGAAATTTTTAAAAAATATTTTTTTCATTTAATCGTCATCGTCATCGTCTCGTCATCGGCAAAATTTGCTCAATCGTCATATCTCATCTCATCGCAAAAAATTCCATAATCGTCCCTATCACTACATACTATATAATATATTATACTAAATATAGTATTATATATATATATATTATATATAATATATATATATATATATATATATATATATATATATATATATATATTCATAATATATATATATATATTATATATATAAGGGCAATTAATATAAAATGACATGCAAAAATGTTTGCTTTAAAGTTTCGTTCATAAAACAAGCTTTTATTTACTTATCCGCCAGATCACACACTTTGAAACTTGCAAAATCCTTTTAAAAGGATTAATAATGATAAATATCATTGTTTAAATTTATCTATACTATATATATATATATTTATTATAATTATATATATATAGATATATTAATACTTATATATATATATATATATATATAATATATAATATATAGATATATATATAACTATATATAAGATATATATATATAATATATATTCCCTTGGGATCACAAATTGATGGTGAGCGGCAACATCCACCGAAAGACGAAGAGTCAAGAAGAGCATGACAAAAGTTAAAAGTAAATGCCTCCTCAGCTCCTCCCCTTATACCCTTAAGCGAGAGCCCCGTCGCAGCCACAAATCTCCCAAGGCTTATAAACACCGCGACAACCACTGTTGTATCTCGCTAGTTAGGTTCATTTCCTTGCAGCCCAAATAAAGCCCGGTCAAATCCCACGCCATTCACTTTTCTCATGTCACATTTCTTTTTGTTGAACCAAATTCACATCCTTTTCTTTCAGACACCGTCCTTTACTGACTCAAATCCAACTTTTCCTTTTTCTCCCATCAGTCGAGTTCAATAACCACATTCACCCTCTATACAATCGCTAAACCAATTCCGCACTATCATTCATCCTTTCCAAAATCATCCAGATTTATACTCTCATTTATTCCTTCATTCACTCCTTACTTCACCCCAAAGCTCTATCACACCCTCATTCCCCATTTTTACTTTCAATTCTTCTTCACACCTAGCACATGATGCTGACCGGAAATTCTTTGCCGTCTCTGGACTCCATCATTTTCAAATTACCCGGCTTCGGCTCCGGCTCCAGCATTTAAAATTATCCGGGCTCCGGCATTATAAAATTCTTCGGTCCGCCCCTAGTTTTAAATTCCTTACCATTTCCACTTATGAAATCATTAATTCCGTCTTATTACAAATTTTATGAATCGATGAAATTAAATGTTTGGTAATAACATCTTTATTAACTTACAATTAAAAACTTCGAAAATATTTTTTAAGAGTGAGCCTTTTTTGAAATTTCGGAAAGGATTAAAATTCACTATCTTTTAAATTTTTTAATATAAATTTTAATTAATTCGTCTAGTGAAGGGGATGATTTACTTTTGGCCATTAAAGAGATTATATTTATGAAATAATTTTTCTTCCAAAAAAGATTAAAACTTTTTTTTTTAAAGAGCGCAAAAATATATTTGTTTCAACCAAGAGGTTAAAAATTAATCCTCTTTGAAATGTCAAACTCCTGAGGTTAATAAATATAGTATTTATCCAAAATTTTTTATTGACAAAAAAAAAGAAAAAAAAAGAAGAAGAAAAAAAAAAGGAAATATAAATAATTATAAATCACTTTCTTCCTATATTTGAAAATAATTTCTCTTTGAAAGATAAATTGCCTGTGACTGAGCATATATATATATATATATATATATATAATATATTATATTATATATATATATTAATATATATCTTATATTTTATATATATAATATAATTATATATTATATATTATAATATAATATATATATATATATATATATACTATATATATTATAATATTATATCATATATTATATATATATATATTTGAACCGGTCCGTTAATTTTAAATTTTTCAATATATTCATATCAGCACCTCTAGAATTGTTCCATATCAGAGGAAAGTGTTTTACCTAAAATTTGAGTTAAATCGGTTAACGGCAACCCGTGCCCCCCACCCTCCAAAAGTTGCCAGATCTTACCAAAATCTATTGTCAAAGTAGTAGTACTATAAGACAGTTGTTGTGTTGACTCAGGTGGAATAGCACGCATGTTTCAAAGTTTGTTTCGTGTTTTATTTAATGTGTAGGGTGTTATTATACGTGATTTATTGTCTTATGTTAATTGCAGGATTGTGTAAGAACTGACAATGTCGAGAAATGAATTATTTCTTCTCGGTTCCATGAAAACTCAAATAACCGGGAGTAAGTTACCCTCTCGTGGAGATGTGCTAGTTTCTCTTTCATAATATGTCGCCACGTAAAATTAAATTTGACATTAAAAAAGGGCCCCCCTTCCTCTTGTTTTGTAATTGATGAATGTTTATTGTTCTGGAGAAAGGCACGCATACCAACGCAAGATCAGATTGCATCAAGAAGTGTAAACGTTTATATGAAATTCTACGTGGATTGCAAAAACACAAAAACAGAAACAGAAAACATGACATTACAGAAACAGAAGAATTTCAAGACCAGTCTGAAGATCTGTTTGATATAGCGCATTCAAAGGCATTTTATTTGATCAAATAGCGGAAGATAAATGGTTTTTTAAGAAAGGCCAGCACCAAAAAGACGTGTAGTACATATAGCATAGACATGAGCTACACACTGCCTGATACCTAAAAAGCTGAGCAGAGTAGAAAAGGAATACAAGACGAACAGACAATTCTTAGCACCTCGATCAGGTGAGTGTACTTCTCCTCTCAGTGTATGAATCGTATGACGTAGGGGTTTAAAACCTATTTTCTGTCATAATATTCGATAATTCTAGTTTTTATTGTAATTTCAGAATGTGTGCATTTGCTATTTCCTCATCGAGATAGCTCTGAAAGGCCACCATATGGAATCTGCAGAAATAACTCCCATGTTCTAGCCAACCAGACTTACAGGTACTTCGTCACTCATAAAGTGAAACCATCCTCCCTGTCAGAAGTCTCGTGTTCAATCAAACGACTTAGGAAGCCATTTGACACCTAGACTGAGCCAGCTTCTATAAATGTAAGGTTAGTGAACAGAGATTCTGTTGACATATTGACAGCTATTGGAGCAATAAATTCTAAAATTGCTTCCGATATTACGCGGAATTTGAAACTATTGATCGTCTTCCATGATATAACAGGCTTCAACGTACAAACTTTTAGTGTTCCAGAACTTCTTCTGGAACATGTTCAAAAAATTCATCTCTGATTCTATTACGCATTCACAGGAATGCTCACTACAAGACACATGTCAATCTTTTTGTATTTTATCTACTACCAAGCAACACAGGATGCTAATGGGCATGTATCTCTGAGCAAAGAATTAAACCGTGTTGAATTCCTATTGTGTCGGCACCATATATATGCAAATATTCGTATTGCATTAAGTTTTTCTATAAAAACAATTTCACCGAATAAAGTCTAGGAGTCATCTTTTATTTTAAAGATTCAAAAGATGAAGAATTTTAACCTATTACAATATTTTCATGGGACTCTGATACATCAGTATGAAATATATTAAAGGATGATGCCAACGTTATTATACAGTATGTCCAAAATAAAATAATCAAAAGAGCAAGCCTCGTCACGGATTAGTCTGGTGAATTTTGAATTTATATTAATATTTCTAGTGAAAATATTAACTCAAAAGAATACATTTCAGGCAACCTGGGGCATATCACTTAGCGAGATGGATGGAAAGCAATATTATTCCTATAAAAAAAATATATGTTAGACAACAATTAACTCACAATAACAGAGAGAATTCCTACGACTAAATTTGTTCATAAATAATGCTATGTCTGATAAGCCTTGGTTTCAACTACAACGCTATTTACACCCATGATATGACCTCGCTTTTCTAAAACACTTTCGAGTTACAAAAACCCATGAAAAAAACATGCGAAGTACAATATAAAATGCTTGCATTTGTGTATTAATATGAGGTTGTCGCCTTTTTCCATATATTGATGATAGATATAAACAAGACGATGAAAGAAGGATGCCCAGATATTACTAAAGACACATGCCCTCACCACCTATTATCAATTCACAATAAAATAGCAGCCATAGTCGAATGAAAACATAAAAAACTGGTTACAAAGAAGAAGATTTTTAAATATTCCTAACGAAAAGTCTTCCCCTGAATTACTCCACTCTAAATCGCAGAATATTTCAAGGATTTTCATCTTTTCAAAAGACTTCTACATGATATCTTGCTAATTGGACTGAATTGGAAAGTACAGATAATGGGGAAAAAGTCATCGCTTCTTAATGTACGGTAAACGACACCAGGGGAAGAGAGATAAATTGATTGGAAGAATCAACAACAGTATCACCCAAAGACGCAAAACAAAAACATATCTTGTATTACAGTAACATACACATTATTCATTAGCAATCAACACTGTTAATTTAGTATCTCGAATAATATAATGCTACATCGTATGTGTTTGAGATTTTAATATACTTACTATATGGTTGTAAATGTAATTAAGTAGTAAGAAATTGACATATAACTCAAACATTTTTTTCTCTATGGTTGCAGATAGTGCAAGATTATCGTAAAACATACCCAGGACACAGCCGTGACATACTTGATAAAGTAATGTATTATTTATTAAATTTCGTCTGTTCTAATAAAAGTACTTATTAGTCTATAAGTGTCTATTATAAGATGTAAGATGTTTCCATTAAGAGTAAACAATTAAAATTAAATTTTTTCACAATGTCACCCGATTTCAACCTCTCAGGGCGTCACTTTTTAATATGTTCACTGTTAAATGGAAAGTTCGTGTTAGTGATTTTACATGCAAAGGACAGTTACCGATACTACATTATTTATTTGCAAAAAAAAAATTTCCCAACCACTAACTTGGGCCGGTCTAATATATATATAAATATTATAATATATATATAATTATATATATATATATTATATATATATATATATTATATATATATATATATAATATATAATATAATATATATATATATATATAATATATATATATAAGATATGTAATCAGGACGTAGTCTCGTAGTGACCGTTTATCGGTATAGGGAGTTATGTATCGTTTATGAAAACTTTGGTATATATCTATTGGGTGTGTTAAACTGATTCACCACCGAGTTTCAAGTCGCTAGGTCCTTTCTTAGGCGGTAGCTGCCCCAGATTGACGCAATACGAGGTTAACGCCCTTTTCTCCAGCTCTCCATTTCGAACAAGATTAGGCGTAAAGTATTCCGGTCGTATTTCTTATTATTATTATTATTATTATTATTACTTATTATTATTATTACTTATTATGATTATTTATTATTATGTATTATTATATTTATTATTCCTTATCTCTTAAGGATAGGCTGATCGACTGACCGACCGACTGACGGTGTTATTATTATTATCTATTATTTTTATATTATATTATTATTACTTATATTATCTATTTATTATTATTATTATGATATTATTATTATTATTATTATTATATTTATTTTTATTATATTTTATTATATTATTATTATATTATTATCCTTATTATTATTACTATTATTATTTTTATTATTATTATTATATTATTGCGTCGAAAAAATCGAATCCCGAAGGGATTCGATTTTGAGTCGTCTCCTGTCCATGCTCCGGACTCCGACTCCGAATCCGACCGACTCCCGACTCCGCACTCGATCTCCACCGTTCCGACTCCGAACTCCCTTATTATATATATAATATATACATATATTATATATTTAATATATATATATATATTTATATATATATATATATATATATATATATATATTATATCATAATATATATATATATAATATATATATACTAATAACTATATATATAATATATATAATATATATATATTTCGAAGGAATCATTCTTAGCTCCGGCTCCGGGTAAAATTTGTGTGTGTAATGTGATTCGTACTGACATCTCGCCGCTTGTCTCTCATCCTCAAGCTCCTCGACTAGGGAACCCCACCCACCCTCATATAAAATCTGACAGTCGTAGAAGCTGAATTTGAGTGAGAGATTCCTGGGGTAATTCTCAGGAAAGGTATTCGAATTGAGGGATTGGCTCCGGCACCGCTGGACCATCGCGGTGCGAAAGTTAATAACAATTGGTTATAACAACATATTGTTCCTTTATATTTATCGAACTCGTTTAGGATCTCGAATTTATGATGGTTATAATCCGTTATGGGTCGTAGACCCCACACAGAGGGGGTCCCAACTGAAAAAAAGCACAGTGAAAAACAAGCCGTGAGAAGGAAGGCAAAGAAGGTAGAAGGAATTATTAAGGAAGGAAAGAGGGAAAGGAGTTCTTGACTCAGAGAGTAGATTTGACAGCTGCACCTGGCTGCTGGCTCCGATGCTTGCCGATATTACATAATTTGTTAATATACAATAGGTTCTTGTATATACTGTTTTGAACCACTAGATCTCGAATATACATGTTTCAGATCTTAAAGGTGTCTAGGAAACCCTCCAGTGTGGCAGGTCCCCCTAGAAATAACAGAATGCATTAGAGAAGTGGAGAAGGAGTCTATTCGAGGCTGAGAATAAAGGTGAGAAGGAGCTATAAAATACCGATTACATCTCACGCAGTGTTAGGCTACGGTGCTGGCACCTTAGCCAGTGTGAAATTAATAAATAACGTTAGGTCCCATATTATTATCAAAATATATGTTTAAAGACGTAGAACTCGAATATGGGGTTGTAAGTTCGTAAAAAATAAAAATAAATAAATCAAATAAATAAATAAAAAAATAAATAAATTAAAAATAACAAATAATCAATAAATAAGTAAATAAATGTAAGTAAATTAAATAAAATAAATAAATAAATAAAAAATAAATAATATAAATAAATAAACCAAAAAAAAAAATAAAAAAAATAAGTTAAAATAAAATTTAAAAAAGAAAGAGATTGATATTCTTTAAAGTTATAACTTAAATAAATGAAATGACAAAAATCAGTAATACATGAAATCAAGCACCCCCTCCCCCTCCCCTTCAAACTCTGATCTGTGATAATTGATACTATTGATTCAAGTATTTTCGATGTCCTTTTTAGATAATACATAACATAGAAATAATTCTTTATGACTGCCAACAATATATGCTTAATGCTGACAAAGTTTGTCACATCAATAATGACTACATGTCATAATCCCGAACTAGAAATATGTACAACGACCATAGCCTACACGCTTTAAGCACAATATAACTGCTAACATTAACAATATTCCTACTTAACTAACCATTAATAAGAACGAACATTGAGCGCAGAAACTAACACTCATACATTTTCTAATATATTAGGATATTTTTACCATTAACATTAGTAAAGATTTATGCAAAATTTTATCCCTAACCTTTCTAATTATCATACTCGCACATGAATGAGTATACTTTAACGTAACAAAGTTTCCACTATCAATGAGCATAACACAGGCATTCACTGAACTACGAAAGTATAATTACAACGACAAAACCAACAATACCCTCTAGCAAGATATAACATAGTTAACATTATCAAGTTCACACATAACAACAGTAACATAACTAGCACTAGAATACAACAAAAACGTTAACTTATCATCCACTTTCTCCAAAACAAATCTTCTAACATATCGGTTAATTCTACAATTACCACAATGACATTAGCAAAAATTTATCTTTACCTAGACGTAATTCGTGACGTACCTGTTCATCTTCATTGCTAATGCGACCAATAAATTTCACATCAATAATGTCTAGCATGTCATAATCCGAAACTAAGAATATAATGTTACAACAGCAAACCTAACACGCTCTTAAGCACGAATAAACTGCAACATTAACAAAGTTCCATACTTAACAACAGAAGTAACTAACACTAGTAAAGTAACTAACCTACTCACACTTTTTCTAAACATATCACTGATGTTTTTACATTAAGCTATGAGTCAATATTCTAACAAAAATTTTTATCATAACCAAAACCTAATAGTCAATCTGATCAACATGAATATATTGCCTAATCGTAAACAACATTTTCACATCAATTTAAACTACATACCCGTAACCTCGAATAAACTGCTAACAATAACAAATTCCATACTTAAACAACAGTAAAAGTAACTTAACAATGATACCAGAACGGAAACAAGTTTACGCTAAGGCTGAGGTATAAATTTCATTTTTAATCAAATCAGTATCGCTCTGTTTTTGTGTATTTATTTTATTATATGTTTATATACTGAAAGGGAATTTAAGGAAAACTTTTATTTATTTTGTTACCTTTCAGTTCTTCAAAACTGTTTTTGTTTTAAAAAACTTTTATTTATTTTTAATTTTAGTGTTTAAAACTTTTTGTTTTTTAAAAACAAATAATCTTATATATTTTTGATTTTATTTCTTTAAAACTATCTTTTCGTTTTTTTACTAAAAAATTTTATTCTTTTATGTTTATAACGTAAAAATTCTAACACAATTTTTTACATTACACTAAGCAGCAAATCATATGACATCAGTAAATCAAGCCACCCATCCCTCCCCTCTCCGTCCCCAACCTACTCTACTTGAGGTATTTGAATCTATGATCTAGTGATTCAAGCATATTCGGAGTATCATTTTGTTGATAAAACTATAGCATAAAAACTATGGTTCTTTATACTACCTCGAATATATATTTAGACATAACAACAGTTTTTCACATCAATAAATTTAACATAGACATATCCTCTGATGTAAGATTTATAAGCTACACATCAAATTCCTAAACATACCTTTAAACACGGAATAAACAGTCAACATTAACAAAGTTTACTGATTAATTAACAACAGGAAAGTAACTAACGTTGCATACAGACCGTACCCACTATTCACAACGTTTTTTCAAACATATCTCTAACATATCACTGTTATTTTACATTTAACATAGTAACATTTTAACAAAAATTTTATCATAAACCTAACCTAATTATCATTAACTGACCAACGAAATTGCTAAGAACATAAGTTTTTCACATCAATAAAGCTTAACATATAACCTGAACTAAATATAATGCTACACCACAAACTTAACACATCTTAAACATGAATAAAACAGTTAACATTATCAAAATTCATACTTAACAACAGTAAAGTAACTTAAACATTGCATACAGAACGTACCCAATTCACACTTTTTTTTCAAATAACATATCTCTAACATATCTGTTATTTTACATTAACATATAACATTAACAATAACTTACCCATAAACCTAAACTATATTATTCACTGCGCCAACGAATATATGCTGACCTCCGTAAACAAAGTTTCACATCAATAAAAGCTACACATAGTTCTAGCCTGAACTAAAAATATTATGAACGCCACAGTGACATAAGAACCTAAACATACCCTACGTCGAATAAACTTCTAACAATAACAAAGTTCCACCATACTTAACTAACATTAAGTAAACAACAAAATTCAGAACGAACAGGTACGAAGCTGATGTTGTAAATATTATTTTAAACAAATCAGAATTCAAAGAACTTCTGTTGTATATTTTATACTCTGATTTTTATTTTATTTTTAATTTCATTCTTTAAAACTTTATTTTTTTATAAGTTTTATTTTATTTCATTTCTTTAAAACTTTTTTTTTAGTAAAAAACTTTTATTTATTTTTAATTCATTTCTTTAAACTTTTTTTTTTTTAAACTTTATTGTATTTAATTTATTCTTTAAACTTTCTTTGTTTTTTAAGAAAACCATTTATTTTTAATTATTTTTAAAACTTTTTCTTTATAAAATTAATTTATTCTTTTTTATTTTATAAACGTTAAAAAATTAAAGTTTTACATACACCTAACAGTAAATCAGTAATTCAAAGTACCATCCATCCATCCCACGATCTACAGATCTATTGATCTATTAGGATGAACACTTAAATCATAACAGGTTTTTACCCCCACGGTGTACCAAGTTAGACTTATGAATATAACATAGCTTTAACACACATCAGCCGCACGAAAAACAGCCATCACTAGCATCTTATCCGATAAAGTTTACATGGGGGGATATAGGTCTACAACACATATTTTCATTTTTTATAACTAATAATTTTTCTTCGTAGTTCTTTTATATAAATGAATTAAAACATAATTTGGATTTATAATAAACATATTAATTCATCTAATCATGGGACAGATGATTCTGTATAAAGTACCAGTTTATATTTATTATCTCTCCAGAAGATTTCATACACCTTTGAAGGGATGAAATATAAATACCACCTGCAACACTAAACCATTTTTCCTGCATATTTTGGTTCAACAGCATTCATTCTCTCGCTCCAGAGAGAAGTAAACGTTTCTTCATGCTGATAGTTATTAATGCACTCCTGTATATCGCATTATACGGTAAACCACGTTCAGTATAACTATCCAATAGATTACACCATGATCTATATGTATAAGCTCCTCGAGATTCAACACCGTTAAGTGCATGTTTATCATTTTTTATTTTAATCAAACTACTAATATTTCAGATGTTCAACTGTAAACCGTATACACGTACGACCAGAAGTCGCACAATTCGATGGTCTCCAATAGTTGCTACATTCAAGGCTTTAATATTTCACATCACAGAAAGCAGCAATCTATTCTGATTAACACCTCTCTCACTGTCTCCCCAGTCAATTATTACAGTACCCTCTATGGGCATCGGATAACAACATCATCGTTACCAAGCGTGAACGATGGTTCATAATCTGATGAATTCTTCAGCAGAAATAAATAAGGGTCAATTCCACCTCTGCAGAACAAGCAATAAACAACCTCACTGTTGGGATGTCCAAAATTCAGAGGATGGTCTTTGCCGCTATAAACCAGGACTTGCGCATGAAAAATATTAGCAAAGGCTTGGATACTGTGTGTAAAAGGAAGTTGTCCTGGGTATTTTGTTAATTGTAATTGTTTTTAAAATTTGTTTATTCCTCTTTTTTCCTTTTAGGTATATGCACTAATTTCTTCCCTGATGTTAATTCAATAATCACGAACTATGCGTTAGACTCCTCATCAGTAGACCAGGCGATATTGGTTTGTTTAATATATAAACTCAGGTTTCCCGAGATATCCACAATAAGTAAGAGTAAAGAAAACACAAAACATTCGAGTGATCACACTTACACACAAGATTTCACCTTCCCAACTATTGATAAAAAGCATGTAAGTATATTATATACTATCCGCGCTAGAATTTCTAACTTGAGAGATCGAGTCTGCTCTGGGATTCGATCTGTGTAAGATGAGCGAAGGGCAGGTGGATGTAGATGGATAGGAGCACCATGAACACTTTTTCACCTCAGGTGAGTCAGAACTGTTTGTCCTTGAGCGGAACACTAAGTCGTCTTCAACGAGTGATCTCATCTTAATTGCGGTTCGGCAAGGAGAGTCAGAGACTGTGAAGTACACGTTTTAGAGACCTAACACACTGATGCTGATAACGATATAGAGCCTCTATTATATCATTTATTTGTATACTCGCATTTTAGACCTATATCATCTACCCTTAGTATTCCAGCAAATAGAACAGCTCCATTATATTTATCTTACCTAAACTGTCACTCAGAGCTGTCCTTCTTCCATGGGTACGCTATATGAGAGGGCTATTATCTAAGGCAAAATTACAGTCCTAGCCTTCACCGTTGATATGAGGAGATTTATTGTAGCCAACGAAATGAAAGTGAGAGATCTAAGAGGGGGCCATATGGTCAGTAAGTTAATAGCAAAGCAAATTTATTATTCTCGTATATTGATCCCTCGAATATAAGATGAATAGCTTGCATAATGCAGTCTAGGAAGGCGAGACGCACAAAATTGCCTGGAAGAGCGTATATAGAGACACTCGAGTTTCCCGAGAATTCGCACAGAAGATTAACCTTGAGCCAGAACGACTTTGGAAAAAAGAAATGTTTCTGACTCCATTGTACTAAGTCAAATGACGCTGAGACAGGCAAGCGTAGCGTGTATACTCGACGGCGTAAAACCATGCAATGTAGTGGCAGCTTACGACAAAGAACGACCAGGTGAGACATTTATGGAGGATATGCAGGCAAACTGGTATATATAGAAAGGAGCATAACTCGAGAATCTATATTTAGATAGTGTATTGTAGTCTAGTCTTCTTAAACTTCATCCTATGAACCATGTACTTATTTATTTGTGAGTGAAGCAAAAGGCTCTGAGCCCACCCGAGCAGACCATGCGTCTGGATTCTCACACATGGACATGTGACGCTTCTGCCTCTGAAAGCTAAAGAAGGGGTATTGGGCGGTTTAGGTGAAAGCGGCACATGGAGAAGTGAAAGAGAGCAGGTGCGGTTGGCCTCTGAAGAGAGATATAGAGCAAGCATACATGCCTTAATTTTGCGATCGACAGTGCCTGTTGGCACTCCTGGCTCAGTATGCCTCGAGGTGCGAGACTACTTTTTAACTACGCGAGATCACTGGAGAGGCTCTAGACATACAAAAGAGCCGCACAAAGGAGCACGAGAGCACTGACGATGTCTGCACACTATTTCGAGAAACATTATATGCGAAAATAAAGTTTGTTACAGTACCGATAATAACTTTTAGTTATCTTAACCAATTTCATTACTGCCAGTGCAATCCACTTATAATTGGTTTCCTTGACTCTCTGTGTCTAATAACAAAATACCAAGTGTATAGTTGTTTGGTGTATTTTGGTTACTAAAGTGGATATACAAGTTACTAAATGATTTATCTGTTCCTTAAGCAAGAATTTTTTTCTCTATAAAGGACACCACACCTCCATATTTTCTTTATCTATGACTTGGTGAATTGGACTAGATTCTTTTACGAAATGCGAGTTCAGGTCTAAAACATTAGTACATTATGTGTGATATCTTTTCATCATATTATTCTAGATTCACATTTGATACTCTCTGGTGCTATTAGAGAGAATTCAAGGCAACTATGACTTTCAATTGGATTCTTAGGTTTAGCTATTTAGTTTAAAGCACCATAAATTTCTGTAAAAGAGTACGTTAAGTAAACGAGTAGCAATGTTAGATCTATGACTCGTCATACAGTATGAAAGTATAGAAATCACTAGTTGTTATAATTTCTTAGATAATCGTGATATCAAACTTAATTTAATGATGAATTCGATTGTTCATCACAGTTTCATTCCTCAGGTACTACGTAAAAACACAACATTATGGATACATCTCTGCACAGGTTTTATATTAGCTTGCGCATTAATGCTTATTTCAGAGTCACTTTTTTTCTCGCATTGGAGCGATATTTTTATGCAGCATTTTTCTCAGTACCCATTTTTTTCACCTGTTTTTTTCAAAAATAATTCTAGTTGTTCGACAATTTATTCTCAACTTCTTTTCCACTTAAATGATGAAGTAATCTCGGCACGCTAGAATTCACCCAGATGGCCTGAACTAAATTGGTAATAGATGGAAAATGCTGTCTTTTCACAACCTAGCTGATCTGTTCAATTCACCATTTCGATCTGATAATTTATAAACCTACTTATATTTTATGATGCTCGAGATGGCGCCTGGATAAGAAATATATTTAGTATTCCCCTGGAGACTGAATATGATGTGTCTATATTTAACATACGTATTTTGGTAAAATGAGCTGAAGAAAAAGAGGAAAGAGAGAGATAAGTTCTGATTAGTTTCACTATCATTATTTTATAAATTCATGTAAATAAGCTTTTATAAGGAGTACTCTCACCAATGAAGAGCGATAAGTAGTCGTGTTGTACTTATGTGTAATATTAACTCACATAATCTATGCATAAATCGGTGACATAGTCAGCCATACCAGTAAGGCCTTATCTGAGAGATGCTCAGGTCTCGAACTTACTCACGGAGCACCTACTCCACCTACGGGGCCAACACTTCACGGTATATGTACAACGGGTGCCTAGTAAGTTAAAGTGAGGGGAACATCTAAAGAAATGCGTTGACGGTATATTATATGAATCAAGGTAAATGAATATCCCATTTATATCAATCACATGTCAGTGAGTCTTAAGTCTATACCTTCCTACATACTCTGTATATAGTAATTAATCTAAGTATATAGGTAATGGGGTCACTTGCAATCTTCGTACTATGTATAATATACAGTTTCTACACACAGGTTCATTATATACAATAATGATGGTTTCAAATGACATTGATGTTGTGGGCAGTATATTAATATTGACATTTAAATGAGATGTGATAAATAACACCTAAATCTTTTCAAAGAGAGTGGAAATTTACCAATGAAACTAATATTTGATTCGTATTAAATAGCTATTATATAATATATAATTGCAAAAATGGTTATACCTAAGTGGGTATAATTTTGATAAAATCACCGTGTAAGCCGATAAACTCATAAGAAAGTTATTGGTATATTATAGCTTGTCAATATCTGTTCTATTATCACATTTTAGATATATAGAGGTATGAGTTAGCTGGATGTTTCACTAGATTTTGTAAAATGTCTGCTATTCGGAGTAGAAAGATACAAAATATGGAGACCATTGCGTCATAATCCAGTTCCTGTTATCTGACCTCCATTTCTAGGGCCTAATTTTATATCCAAAATAATTTGAGGAAATGGTGCGGCTCACTTACCACGTATTCATTGTCATCTTGAGCCCCTTTCCCCAAAATGAGATTTATTATTAGGGAGAGAGTGAGAATGACAACTGCGGGACATAGAGCGAGGGAAAGAATGGGCAGAAATTTGCACATTATTTCTGAGACTATAGTGTCATATCATGTTATAGAGAGAGTTGTTAAGCAATGGTTAGTTAAGCATGGTGGAGCATCTTTAGATATGGGAAACGGCAAATGGTCCAGGATTATGAAGTCGATTGTATATATTTTCATATATTAGGAAGTAATAAAATATATAAGTAAAGAGAGAGTTATATATGAATTGGGCTGTTTATACATATAATACCAACCCTATATATTACAATAATATTACATATTGCTAGAAGAGGTATGAAGTTAGTAATGTGGTTTAGTAATAGAAGTCAGTCATAACGTATCTTACTGGTCATCATAATTTGGCCATGACATGTTTTATACACCCGTATATTATAAATGCTACCTAATCATATAATATCATTTTAGTTAAATTACAGTTATGAGTGAGTATATACTCTTCGAGAGTGTATTTACACCTCATAGTATATATATCTACCTATATAGTATGATTTATTAATAAGCACTTCTTATTATATTATATGTGGACTCAACGTCAGGCAGTAATATTTTCTGCTCACGTAGAAGGAATTGTTGTAGGAGTATTTTCAAAAAGTCAGGCTAAAGTGGATAATTTTAAGAGGTGACTTGTTCAGCAACTACCACAAAGGTTCTTGGGGCAGTCATGATAGGTAATTAGGAGAGTTCCATAGGTGCGTCTAATAGATCGCGTTCCACCAACAAAAGCACACACAAGTAATGTTGTCAGGAGCTCAAAAAACAACAGGTAGATGCGCCCCTAAATTCTCTGTTGAAGGGAAGGGTAGTTTAAAGAAGACTGTGTCCGCGGGCAAAACAAAACACTGGATATCAAATTCAGGCTCTGCACATTTTCGCTCGTTCGGAAGGCTGTGTCAGGCGACAGGCACAACACACGGCTCAAAGCTAAGCTTTGCACGCAGCCTGTTACCATTATTCCTCCATGCGCGGTTTTTGCGGGTATTAATATAACATTTGCGGACTTATTAGATTTTGTCCTCGAAGTAGCATATCCCTTATCTGTTTATTGTAGAGGTATCACATGTTTGATATAAGGAGTGTACGAGAGAGTGATGTTTTGTGATTATCTGAAAGTACGGACGTGTCATGTATCTAGTAGCCACTAGTGCTGACAGTTATGTATATCCAGACTAAGGTTTTACAAATTTGACTATGCTTCTCCGCTTCATTTGGTTCTCACTGTTGGTAAATCTATCAGCAATCCTGCATCACATAATTTAAATATTTTCAGTTAACCCACTTAACAAACATTGTTGCGAGATATATTTGAACGCTAGGATCCTAGATCCCCTTCCAAGAACATAAATATGAGACCCCAGTATGTCTATAATACTCTTTATGAATTCTCGTAATAATATCATGTGTCCAAAGTCTTATCCAATTATGTAGTGTTAAATAGTAAGAGACAGATTATATTACCTTATCTTACCCTATCCAAGCTAATGTTCTTGAAGTGTAGTCGGAGCACTATCGCCCATGTGGACCCGACGCTTCGAGTAACAATTGTGAGAAGCGCCGGAGAATGGGGAGACAGGGATTTAACTGTACTCGGCGAATTTCACAGTCACACGGCGTGTATTCAGATGTATTGGAAACAACCACTGGCTTTAGAGCGAAATACGGAGCATCTCCCATAACGCTCTCCGACTTATCCGCAAATGTTACACTTGGCATGTCGAGAAGTGTGTTGTGAGCTTCAATGCATTTGTTGGAATTAAGCAACTGATTACTCGTTATACATAGCTTGAACAAATTCACTCTTCCTCAGAGACACTGCACGTTTGGTTATACTCCAAATGTATATGGGAGTTGGAAGTCGTGGGCGCCGCGGAATTATCCTCATATATCTATATGACAGCCTAAGGAATGTGATGGCACAACAATGAGTTGTAACAGCCATAGCAGGATGAGAGGTACAGCACACCACACTAAGTTGCAAAGGAAAGCCCCTCCCTCATTCAAGCCCTTTATCAAGTCTTGGGTATCGCTGCTCTTGCTTTTTCACTTTCGCGCTCTCGATCTAAGAGGGAGAGCGCAACACTCCTTCTTCATCCACGAAAAACGATGCAATTAAGAGAGAGTGTGAGGAGCAGAGAAAGCATCGAGTATTGGTGTGCGATCAATCTTCGTAGTCAAGGAGTAGAGATTGCTCTAGACGACTTTAATGTGGCTACCTACATCGTGAGCGAGAGAGCTATATATTCTCTTATTCTCTCCAGAAGAGAGCTATATCTGACTATCTTATCCCTCCTGATTTGAGAGTATGTCTGTTTCCAAGTGTAATGTCTCAGCGCACCCAGCACATCTCCAACACCAACCAATCCATTTGATCATGAGAGTAGAGCCAGAAGGAGAGTAATTAGGATATGATTTGGTGTGGCATAACATTGTGTCTATGCTCCTTACAGCATGTTCATACATATATAGAGGCATACCACTAGCGTATCGAGAGACAGTCCAGATAGTGCTACGAGATGTAGAGCCCAGCGAAGCCGCTATCTGGCAGCAGAGTTGCCGCGGAGTGGACAGAGGCTTATTCTTCACACATAGATATTGGGGTGACACAGCACAAGGGCAAAGTTCGTAACATCTTTGTTCGTGCAGCCGATTGAAAGGATATGAGCCCATGATATTCGTGAAACGAGCGGTTTTAAACCAACACATGGAAATATGTTCAGCCGCACTTGATGCCCCGTTACGAGTGTATTATGTATCAGCTCTTTCGTCATAACTATAACTGAATACACAGTCAGAATATGATTCAGCTGTTTTGGCTTTACAATTACTTATTATCATGGCTGTGAAGCATGCTGATATATAAGCCCCCATGCAAAAGTGAGTTGTTGTCGCGTGAGTTGTAGCGTAAAGTTGTATGTCGACTCCTCACAATGTTTGCGAGAGAGGCTCAGTGACTCACGAGAACATGCCTTCCGAGATTTGGAGGTGGTAAGACGACTAACTGAGGGGTCATAGACACACGATATGAAGCGGGGATCTCACCACGACATATAAACTGGAGAGTAGATGGTGTATTTGAATACAGAGACACTCATCATTTCTAAGAATGCCGGAAGATACGCGAATAAGATGGGAGAGAGTGTGGTTCCGTGGGTACTTTAGGAGTACCGTGCATGGGTATCTTTATAGCGCAGCGCTCCCAGAATATATCCTGGGTATTTTTGAATGATGCTTCAGGGGGTCTGGCGTAGAGTGAGCTGAGCCAAAGGTTGGTATATCACGAGGTCATTTCATTACCATCCAGCTCTCTCTCGCAGAGTTCGTAGCGACTATCATAATCTCAAGGGTTATCTCATGATCTAACCGGGAGTGGGTTTGTGAGTAGATGCATACATAGAAGGCAATGTTATCCTGGTCCTGACCTAGTTAGTTAGTGTTGTAAATTGTGAAGATGGGTATAGGTATTACTTATTTTCAGGATGGTTGGTGAGGAGATGTTCAGAGATTTAGGCAAATTTACATGTGCGTGTGTGTTTATTCAAAGAGATTATCTACTCTTGGCTGAATACCTGAAGGAGCCTGATCATTGCTGAGTGAACTGTTAAATGTTGGTGAATCTGTATACTTCAGCGGGACATTTTTTGATCTTCCGCAGGATGGTCATAACTTATATGAACTTGGCTGTATTGAAGATATATTTCAGTTGAATGGTTATTTATCAATATTAAATTATACCAATATTAGTGTTTGGTAAGTCTCATTTATATATTTTACCAACCAATCCATATGAGAGAGGAGCACCGCTGGCCATGGACCAGTCTCACATACTATGAATGGAGTGTATGTAATTATACACACCATATTCTCTTGTAACTGTAGTTGGTAAATTACCCTGCTCAATAAGCTTTCTGAACAATTTTCTATTTCCCTTACATCATCGATTACGCCAGGGAACCATTCTGCAAGACCGTCTACAGCTAAAGTTCATTATTGAGGCAATATACATAATGGATAATCGTTTCATGTGGCACACGAGTTTTGTCTGCCGCTCGCATTCTTAAAGTTGGTTAAATGATATTTTTTGGCTTGTCTATTCGCAAATAATCCAACGAACCATCTTGCAAGCTTAATTTGGGTCTTGAAAGTATGATCTGGTATATGGGCTGGGGCCAGGGCATTTTTCTTCGTTTCCATCGGAGAGGACAGATATAGACTTGCTCATTTGTAGACCTTCCCACTACTACAATAAGCGTAACCCCCAAACCTTTCGACAGTTTTTCACTCCTCAGTCTGTGTGATAATCTAAGTAGTTCCGGGATAATATAGTTGCGTAACTCTCGAATCTGTCCGTAAACAAATTGTGGGAAATGGTTCCCCCATTTTTCCCCAAAGAGTATTGTTCCAATAGGGATTTCCATCTTACTTTTGAGCTATGGACGTCTGAGTGAATATCATAGTAATGGGTCCTTTGCATATTTGAATATAATGTCTGCCTATATTTAGGCCCACTGATCATCTATCATGACCTTTTGTGCAGAGAATTGGCCTTGCGATAACCTTACCATATAAGTATCATCTCATAGGTGGTATAACCTGTGGTATGGGTTGTTGAGTGGAATTTATGTGGTTGAGGAGCAGACTTTAGAGATGCACTCAGATGATTGTAATGCCTCGTCTCTGAAATAACGTCAGATCGAACTTGGGTGGATAGTTCACCTTGCGAACCCGGAGCATTCTTGAGTTATATAATCGCACCCATCAAAGTGAAAGAATTGCCTCCCAATTTTTTTTGTTTTTCTCGTATTCAACAATTGCTTTAATTTGCGCATTTGTTAATTCATCAACCAACGAAGTGCTTGTAGTAACGTTCTGTGCAGTAAATGTCACTGAGCAAGTCGGATGTGCTGATTGTGTGGTAAGCACATCAGACCCGTCAATTATGGCGTTAGTTTTTATCGCGATCGTTTCAACTGAGCTCTGTGGGTTTGTATTAGGTCGTTCCAACATCCCCAAGAACTCAGCTGTACTTGTACTTGGTAATTCGATATGTACCCCAGTAATCCCAGCAGCCTCCCCCCTTTCATTTAGCGCCCCGGGTGTTGTTGTGGCTTTCGAATCAGCCATTTCGTTTAGTGTACTTTATCAGAAATTAATAATAAAGTGAAAAGTATTTCAAACACGCAGATTGAGGAGAACAATGTGGTTTTATGGATGGTCTAGAATATGTGAATCAGGTGTTTACCTTGAAAATAGCAGCAGGGAAATACTCAGAAAAGCAGAAAGACGTTTCGATATGATTTCTTGATTTGGAAAGGGATACGACAGGTGAGTCTCAGGAGGGAAATTAAGGAGAGTATCGGATGGTTATTTAGTACATGGATATTTATATTTATATGTAATTAAAGCAACAAGAAGAAACAGTAAAGCGTACGTTAAAATTAAAATGAATGAATTTAAAAAGGGAAAAAGGAAAGAGTGGATTAATTTTACTCACGAAAATTTACTCACCGAAAATGTGGAAATGTGTGGGTGGTACGTAGATGTGTCCACTGACAGTTTCTGAAACCACTCTCGTCCGCCACCTATTCCTCACAAAATTTGATTGTATTATTTCAGAAGTATTGTGCGACATGCAGTACATGAAAAACAAAAGGAAAGGATAAGCAGGAGCAGGGGTGCTTTGTGCGAGGGAATATAAAGCAATCTATAGTTGGGGACAACAAAAAGAAATTAATTACCTAGTGTTTGGGCTTGACCACCCATATAAGTACAAGTATAATGCAGATGCAGACAAAACACAAAGGGGATTTTATTAAAGCAAATAAAGCAGGTAAGCGTAAAACGTTTTATATAGATTTATTATGAAAGCAAAAAAAATAGGGCATTCATTGTTTTAATAAGCATTTATATTAATTATATATTATAGCACAATTAAGGACTTTATTGAAATTATTTGTATTTTACAAAAATACAAATATATATGGTATATATATAATATATATATATATATATATATATATATATATATATATATATATATATATATATATATATATATATATATATATATATATATATATATATCAGGGTGAATGATCCCAGCAACATGCAAATATCATCTCCCCAGGGTAAATAAGCTTATACAAGTGCGCACTTGAGTATATTGAAAAACACTTAAATATAAATAATTTATCAGGATACCTTAAGCCTAAAAAATAATATCAAATGAATATTTAGTAAGTATGTTTCATGTAAAAATTTATATATTAAATCTACAAAAACATTAATAAGATATGTAAATATAAAGTTTATTCACTTTAAGGTCTTTATCTTTATTTTTATGCACCTTGTCTAACTTAATGTTTTTAAACTTCAAACTTCACTTTTAGTTTATAGAAGGTCTTGTAGTTTACAATTTTAAAACAGTTTTTAACACAAAAAGAACACTATTTGATTAAGATATAATAACTAAACTTTTTTATTCTTCTTTCAATACTATTTCTAACACTTTTCTTTTATTTTTATTTTTTTTATTACAGGTTTTGTGAAATATTTTTTAAAGAATATAGCTAATGGGTTTTTAATAAGAACAAAAGATTAAACAGGGACTTTTTCTTTCAACTTGATTTATTTCCTTTTGTATTAATTAAGAAATTTATTGCATTAAACTTTAGTGGTTAATTATTGTCTCAAGAATGAATCTTAATTATAAGAATATGTAAATTTCTCTTGAAAGAAAAAGGGTACCTTCATTTTTGGTGGTTGTACAAGTTCTGATAGTACAGGGGAGGAACGTGTCTTATGAAAAGAATCTTCCTGAATCTACTCGGGAAGAATACAAGGACTAAAATTAGTCCTCTACCTCGAACCTAAAAAAAAGTATGAATCCTCAATGATAGTATTATAAAATTTTATTTAGTTATAAATATGATATTAGCAATTATGAAAAATAATTTATTTTGTTTAATATTACCTCAAAGATTTGAGGTTCCTTAAGTATAAGCCGAGTGGAAAAACAGCAATGCAAAGGAAAGGAACTTGTGCCTTAATCAGTCAGTACTGGGTAGAATGAGGGTCTAAAAAGAAGAAAAAGATATATGGGTACTTACTGTCTTTCACAAAACCAAACAAAATTTGAAATGAATAATAATATGCTTCCAATATATAAATGCAGGTCTCAAGTTTCTTTGTTTCAACAAAAAATAAATCTTACCAAAAAAATACGAAAAAGAAAAATATTCTCCTAATAGGTGTACATTACACAGAAGTATCTACGAAGCTGCAAAGAAAAGAAATTCATATAGGTTTTCATTTGCAGAGCAATTTAAATTCATTATAATTATATATATATAATATAGTATATATAATATATATATCTATTTATATATATATAGATATATAATATTAATATTATATATATAGTTATATATAATATATATATATATATTATATATATATATAATATATATAGTAAATATATATACATATATATATTTATATATATATATATTATAATATATATAATATTATATATATATATTAATATATATATATATATAATATATATATATATATATATATATATATATATAGGTACCGTAAAATGGGGAAAATCGGTTCAAAAAATCGCCGTTTTTTTTTTTTTATGAATCATGAAAAATCGAAATTTTTAAGTTACATCTTTACTTAAATAGTTTTTTTCTCACATTTGGGAGTTTCCTTAATGTTATAGAATATGAAAATAATAAAAATCTTCGAAAATAATTTTTTTTTAAAATTTTTTTTAAAAATTCCATTTTCAAAAAATTGAATTCGGGAAAAAACCGTCAGTGGCGATGTTCATCACAAAACTTAAATCTTTATTGAGTTTCCCACCAATTCTCTAATTTTATTATAATTTAAAAGTTAAGTAGATTTAATAATGTTATAGTAATAATTTGGATAGAAAAACACAAGTGTAAGTATATTTTATTGAACTTTTCCATTTTCGTGAACAATTTTTTCCAAAATTAAAAAATGAATTTTATTTTTCATTGTTTGTTGCTAAATAAAAATTGGAAAAAAAGAATTTTGAATTAATTCAATCAATTTCTAATAATAATAATAATAATAATAATATTTACACACTTTAACAACATAGGTACTTTATATTACGAGTGAGGCCTACGTATGCTATCCATAACACAACCTTAAAAAAAAATTTTTTTTGGCATTTTTGAATGGCTTCTTTCCTTCAAACACAATAAACATTATCAGATGCAGTGAAGGCAACATCTATGGTAGTAGTATAAATGGTGTGAAAATTTCAAGAATTTTTTAGCACTTACCCCATCAGAGATATTAAAGTTCAAAGGTTACCGATTTTCCAAAAAATTGATTTTTGGAGACCCTGTAAATTTTTTTAATATTTACCAAACTTCAAATCAGATTTAAGTAAACCATACTTTAGTATGTTTCATCACACCAAAATTTTATATCGTTAAATTATTTCCTTCTTTTAATAATACACCACGAAAATGGAATTTCTTTGATTTTTAAACACAATTTTTTCGATTTATTTTCAATGTGAAATATTATTTCCGCAAAAAAAACAGGAAAGGCCAAAATGTACCTTAAGTAATCCTAACAAATCACTCTCTAATGAATTTGGTATAAACATTACCAATAGGAGATATGACATTAAAATGTTTACCTCTAATTAAGTGATAAATTTGCTCCACCTGGTCCGATTTTTGGCTCACCCTGTTAAAACCAGAAGTAAATCTACAAAAACGAATGGTGGTTTTGAACTTGCAAGGGATAACATTAAAACTAATGCAAAATAATAAATTTTCAAAAATTATCGAGCGGCCAACTTCCATTATTTTGGTACGGAAAAAATGGATTGACCCAAATGCAATTGGGTCTGCTTCAATTGTGGACCTTGCAACTCTATTCATACACCTTGATTTCCACACAATAGGACACCTATGTCTTTTTTCATCTTTCACAGCAACAATATAACCAACCTGAGGACTTACACTACCTTCCATTCCTAAAGATGCATCCGTATAAACGTCCACCTCTACCTTTCCCATCAAACTTACTCACCAAATCCCCATATGAGTGGAATTCCTTTCACTCTTTATCACCTATTAATTTTCTCATCTCTTCTACCTTCCCTTCCTTAAAATACTTATTTCTATCGCTCACAGCAAAATGAAGATCAGGTCTAGTTTAACCACACAGCCAATTCATCTGACCTATCAATTATACATAGTTCCTTGCTCTCCATTTCTCTTTCACCATAAAGATCCCTTTTTTCTGACACAATTATACTATCAGTATCTTTCTTGTTCCAACCATACACCACTTGCATATTCATGTATAGTCACCTCTAGATGTTTAAATCCTTTTACATCTTCAGACCCTATTTCAAGTTTTCCTTTCACTTTTCGAATAACATTCTCCATAAACTTCTCAGACCCTTCAAAAATAAATCATCCACATGAGTACACATAATTCCAATAAAACTACAAACTACCTTCATCCCTCCACAAAAATAACGTTGGCTCAAACCTACTTTTAACACACATCAATTCTCCAATCACAGGCACAACTTTATCATACCATGCTCTTGCAGCATCTTTCAGTCCACACACAGTTTTCTTTAACTCTCAGATGTATTCTCCTTCTTTTGCTTCTTTAGGAGGCATAACATACACCTTCTTTCAATTCTATCACCTTGCAAATAAGCAGTTTTGATATCAATTGAATTACAATTCCATCCTTCGAGTTTTAATTAATAACACACTAACATAGCCTCAAGACTTCACCTGAGCATGTTGGTGCTTCAGTTACAAGACCCTCTCCCACTTCTTCAAAACCTCTTGCAACCAACCTTGCCTTACATACTTCTTTACCTTCTACCAGTTTTTCTGTTACCACCCATCTCATCGATATCTTCCTTTGACTACTCTCTTTTACTCATTTATATATGTCACTTGCTGTCCAATTGTCAATTTCTTTCAATTTTGCTGTCAATACCCTTTCATCATCCCAATTACCTTGCCAAACTTCCTCTTGATCCTCTATACATTCAACATCCTTATAATTCCTCAAGACAATCCAACTACATTCACCACTACTCACATTCTGAATATTAAAACAATTACTCCATTTTTTACTCGTAGCTTTACCCACTCTACTCAAAACCTTCACATCTATACATTCGTTGTTTTCCTTGTTTGCACATTTATATCTCTTTCCTATCTTAATTTTTTCAGTGCTATCCTCTTTTATCACTACCGTTTTTGCCTGAGCCTCATCTGTTTTTTCTGGAAAAATCACTACTTTGTATTCCTCAAAGTCATCCTCAATTTCATTTTCAATTGTTTGGTCCTCATTACCACTACCTTTACTATCTTCATTATTATTCACCCCTATTGGTGCACCTGCTAGCCTGGTTATATGAACTCTAGCTACCTCCTGTAGTGTTCCACTGTGTTTCACAATCACCGTCTTACCATCCCTATCTATAACTTTAGCTGGTCCTCTCCATCCATGATCAATTTCCCTTTTGTAATACACATTCTCCCCTATTTCTGCTAAATTCAAATGATGTTCCCGTATTTGGCTTCTTACTGCTCTCTTTATCCTTTCCTCTGACTCCTGCTGAATGTGTATTAATCTACTCAATCTTATAGCCTCCAAATGTCTCCAACAACATTTCTTCTGTTCCTAAAGCACCCACGCTATCATCATCCTCATCTGTATAGTTTATTAGTTTGGTAATTTACAATTTTTACCATAAACCAATTAATTGATTCAGAGAAACCCACTTTTGTTTAATAGGCTGATTTTCATTGCCACTGCCCAAAATAGAGTCAACTTCTCTATTATCTCATAACGATTCACATATTCTCTCATACTCTCATTGTCACTCCTTTTGACATAAAAAAAATTCCATTATCCAATCATACCTATCCCTTTGTTCCTTTCCATACTTTTCATCCAATAAAGACAGAATCTTTTTTACACCATCATCCTTTCCAATATCAGTCAACTTTAGATCACACATTCTCAAAGGCTTTTTCTCCTAAACAACACTTTCTCACCTGCGGGACAATCACGCTTCTTTCCTTCCACTTAATACCACCATTCCACTCTCTTGGCTATGCCAACATTTTCATATCATTTGGATTATCCCCCTCCTCCTTAAATGCGTGGACATACTCTTCTTTTACTCTTCCAATATTACACACTATTTTTAATATCAATTCATCCAAAACCCTATATGCTTCATCACATACCTATCTTCAAGAGTGTACAGTAACTACACTCTGCTGAACCACGATAAAAAAATGAGTCTCGCTAGCTAAGCATAGCCCTAATAGGACATATTAGTCAAATCTGCAAGTGTCGCTATCTTATTCTGAGTAAATTTTACTCTCTTCTCTTTTTCATATTTTCATTGATTAACCTTTCAGTAATTTCATATATCGCCTCTCCACTCTTTTAGTGATAATTTCTCCTTGCATTCTTATGTGGAAATAAGATCAATTCATTTAATTATATGACATGCGTCTTACAATTATTGAAAGCCGCTTATACCAGATTAAAAAACATTATATAGAGACTTCAAACTACAGTCTTTTTCGAATGAACACAAATACTCTTTCTAGTTCAGACCACCTCTTGTTATGAATTTTAATGTATAACAATGATCCAAGTACCCCATTATCCCACACTTAATGATACAAAACATGAAGCCACCCCAGGAGCCAGGCAGAGTGATATTAACTAATAAAATACACCAATTGTGGAGCCTGAAAATTTATAAACCCCACACAAAAGAAGTTAATACGCATCTGCCTTTCCCCTACGCTGTCCATTCCGAGGATGATCAGATGCTCAAAAATTTATTTGATTTCTATTACTATTAAATATATCCTAAATGTAAAGCAATTTGTAAGTCTGCGAATGACCAAGATAAGTAAACTCTGAGACATCTTATTAAACAGTTCTAACTATTTCTTGTTGCTTGCTGGAGGGAGCCCCGTTGACATGCAACCGTAACACAACACCCCCACAACCACCAAAACCACAACACCAAAAAATTCACTTAGTTAACACCGCGACATCTTAGAGAGAAACCCCTCTTATAAGATATAACATTCCCAGGATACTAGCCCATGTTTCTTATATGGAACAAATCAAAATATATGTCGAGCTTCTATTAATCTGCTCAAAACTATGTAAACTGATTCCAACCAGAGCAAATCTATCCATGGTCCAAATAGCCGCAATCTGTTGTTTAATAGTATCGACAGAGTTGGCGATCTCGATGGGACTCCATACTTGAAATCAGCAGATATTCTCTATGCTGGGATTTATCGCTGAACTCGCTTCAAGACATTCACTAAACTCTCTGGACCATACGTCTTCTATTTTTGGGAATTCATCTGATCCATCATCTTCTGATTAGGTGTGGCTGATTCTGATTTTGGGGCTATCATTCCTGAATCCGATTTCTGTTGTACAGGGATGTTACGAACCGTCCATGAATGCCGTCACCCTTTAAAGACTGACTATTTTATACTTCCCACTTTGAGTGAGCATTCCTTATGAATCTTTTGCCCAGGTGCTTGATTCTTGAAGTTGGGAAAATTTCATGCTGAAATCTTTCTTTTCTTGAAGTTGTTATCGAGAGTTGTGGTTATCGTACTGGACTGCCCTTTCCTCCACGTCTCGCCAAATCTACACGTTGGCAAGTTCGGCCCTCGATAACTACCTTTCCTACCTTTAATGTGAACTAAATCCCAGGCAATAGTTGTGATTCTCGCCTGAAAATTCTATCTCACCACTTGATACTATTCCAACTGCACAAGTCAATTCAGTTTAAAGTATAGCATCTTATTACAAAAATTGTTGAGCCAATCTAGGATAATCCCCATCTTATTCCCGCCAATTGAATTTTATGCATGAGCATATTTGGAAGGCTTCGGTTCCACTCTCGTGATCTGATCTATGAGCGTCTGTCGGCTCGTGTATATATTTTCACATTGCGAAACGGCTTATACTATTTACTCCACACAACGTGTATATTCCTGATCTTATAAAAAAGAGAACTTCTTTAATTATCATTAACTGGGCCACTTTTCATTGTGCTTTAATGGCTATTATAAAGATTTTGATAAGGGCACAAACAATCCCACCATGATATTCTGAGCTGGCGATTCCTATTAACAAAGATTTAAATACAAGCTTAATAGGTAGGTGATTAACATATCACCTGAAAACCTGAATTTTAAGAACTGTATCATATAAATGAAAATTACAGTAGATAGTCACTGTAAGCAAAGAAAAAGATTTGGGTATAGTCATCAGTTATAATCATAAAAATGTCCCGGCAGTGCTTAGAAGCCAGAAGAAGAACTAATAAATTTCAATAAATAATGAACTCTTAATGTTATATACCTATAAGAATAAAGATGTAGATAATCAGTATTGTTGTTTTCTCTATCCTGTTACTAGCCTATTAACTAAAAATTGTTCACTTGTTTGGATTCCTTTTCTAAGAAAGGACAGGTTGGGTTCCTTACCTAAGAAAGGATATTGATATGCTGGAAGCAGTTCAGCATAGAAAAACAAGAACGATCTGTTTTTGAAAATAAGAGTAATGAAAAGAAGGAATGTTTTTCTTGTGAAAAGAAAAATTCCTTAGAGGGGAAACAAAGTTTATAAAATGTTTTCTTTCTTGGCAATCTAGAGGAAAAAAAGCTTTGTATTGGGGTCATAAAAGGAAGTCCATGGATCATAAGAAACTAAAGACCTGTTAATTCAATCTGAAAAAAAACTTCTTCAGTAATAAGGTAATTCTTTGGAATAGTGTTCCTTAAATGAGATGATGCTAGCCACTCATTTACTCTATAATTATAGTAGTAAGGTTTAATCAGTATATAAATAATCTGGGTACATGTTATTTATCTAGAATCAGCCCCTTTTTATTTCTCTCTTTTCAATTTTATTTAGTTTTTATTAAGGTTTTAGTATGTACTAAATTCCATGTGTTTTAAATAAATATATAATTCAATTTTGGGTTTGGAAATTAGACCCTCTTAGTAAGCCAATATAGTTTGGTATAGTCTATAATTTTATGTTCCTATATTCTTAAGATATGTTTATTTTCTAATTCTAATTATCAAAAGAATAGGCCCAACTTTAAATATTGATATGCTAGAACTTCTAAATATATTACATAAGGTTAAATACCCCTCAAATTACTTTTAAAACAATGAGCTGCATATATTTATTAGAGCTTCTCATAAGGTTACAATATATGTATTTTTAATGGTGTAACTTACCATGAACACCTAAGAATGAGATTATATATTGTATATATAGTATATTATATTATTATAAACATATATATACATATATATATATTAAAATATATAATATTATCTAATAATTTATATCATAATATAATATATATAATAATTAATACTATATATATATATTAAATAATCATACTACTTAGGTTTAATATCTACTTCATAGGTATATTATATAATATATGAATATATATATATATATATATATATATATACTATATTCACTTTTTTGCTTTAGTATATTGATCAAAGCTTTAAATGGACTTCCGCTTATCTGTATTAATAAAGTATACTAATATATAAATAAGTACTATATGCTACTAATATAAAGTATCTTAATAGACGTATACTATATATATTAATATTATTATATATATAATATATCGTCTATATAGTATACTATATATATATTACACTATATATTAATATATATATATTTAATAGTATATATATTTATACTGTTTATAATCATATAATATATATGCTATATATATAAAGAATTAAATATCATATTAAATTTTTAGACATTATTAGCTATATATACACAATTTCTATAATAAATATTACTAAAAAACTTAAAAAGCCGCTGATTTAATGGCAATAAAGATAAGACTGATACACTAAGATAAGTTCTTCCCAATAGGTTCTAGCTAAGCCCTATATGACTTCAAAGAAAATTTTATCATACATAAAATATTTCGGTATGACTCAATAGTTATCACTGCCTCTACCTGTTACATTGCATTCATTCCAAAATACATATATCTCTTTCCCTATATAATATATAATATAACTATAAATATAAATGATATACTATATACTTTATATATATTCTATATAATCCATTAACCCTAATCCCCTCACTACGTAATATATCATCATATTTATTACCAGTAAAAAGAGGCGTCCTCACATTGTCCATTGTCCTTGAATTTACTAATAACATAATATAGCAAAAATTCATCTTCGGCAACCAGGGTAAAAATGTTCAAATTTTTAAAAATTTCATTTGACTAACCAACTAAGATAAGAAACATAGTCTAATAACAATTATAGCACCTTACAGATTACCAGAGCCGTATAATGACCATAACACTACATTTCAATGGAGCTATGGCAATGATGAAATAAGATATTTAGAAGCAAGTAGTTTTCCACTCAAAACGCTATTTACTAGAAGGTCAAACCGCGCGACAACAGACGACCGATCACAGAACACATTGATACTCAACTCGTGGAGCGCGGAGCAGTAAGAACGAGCTACCGAAAGAATCTCATTGTTCTTGCGAATCGACCTTGGCGACATTTGTCCTTATAATGAAAGTTAGAACATAACTTTCATAAGATTATAATAATAAAATATACATAATAATATTGAATAATGTAACGGAGATAAGACTCAGGAGGAAATTCCATTGCATTTAATTTTTGCGCTGATGACATTTCGACTATTTTTACATCTTCTTCACTCCAATCGTTTCGATTCCCCAAGATTCCAAATAATAAAGCAACAACATATCCAATACTTCCACACATTGCTCACTAGCGTAATCCTCGAATCATATATTACATCTAGATTATAGTGTAATTCATCCTATTTGTTCATCACAACCTCCATTCAGAACCGTAAGACTTTTAGTATTAAGTACAGTCAATATACAGAACCCAACTAGATATAGTACCTAATTTCTAACCCAACTCCATTTTAATTGAAATTTAAATGGGGTTTGTTCGTATTACTATTCTTTTAATTAACTCCTCTCTCCTCTCTCTCTCTCTCTCCTCCTCCTTCATCTCTCTCTACTCTGTTCCATCTCTGACGCACCTCATCCTCCTCCTTCACATCCCTCGGTTCTCTCTCTCTCTCCCTCTCTCTCTTCTCATCTCTCCCTCTCTCATCTCTTCCTCTCTGCGTGTGTGCGTGGTGCGGTCGTGCTGTGCGGGTCCTCTTCTCTCTCTCTTCTCCTCTCCTCTCTCGCTCTCCTCTACTCTCCTCTCTCTCTTCTTCTACTCTCTCTCTCTTCGGATTACATAGTAATATATAACGGTGGTGTGAGTGTTACTATACGGTTAGTGTATATATATACTATATACTATGAATAATATCCAACAATAACGCTCTCATCTAACATTAAATAAGAAATTACTTATTTTAATATATAATATAACTTAATCTATAAATAGTACACACTAGATAGAATTTGTCCACGCCCATTTTATACTTACATATATAGTTATAACTACCCCTGTATACACCTATATATATACTACGCGGAACCCCATAAGAATAGGCCAATTTGAAGAAGATTTCCAAATCACATATTGCTGCCAATATATCAACATTAGACTGGTTATAAGCAAAACTCGAAAAGTATCTAATGGACCATTGCACGCCGATGATAAATTTGTACGGAACGAATGGAACGAAGAAAAAGAAATTTTGTATATCTTTCTATTATATTTTATTTCATACTAATGCATTTTTAAAAATTTTATGATAGAGGAAAACTAATAACATAGATGAAATCAGCGTGCTGAAATTGTGTATGATAAAATTAGGAAAACATTTCTTTTTTCTTCAATTTAACACATAACATAATTTGCGACTCGAATCCATACTATTTTTGATTTGGTAAGGGCTTCGAGCGACGGTCGGGCACAGACTATACTCTTCGAGAGCAGAACTCGCACATTGGGGGGACGAAGGTCCCCGTCGATCCCCGCGGACGACGAGAGTACCCCGACTCTTTGATCTTTGCGCGGTTTACCCTGTGGCGGTATTACTTTTAGTTAAAAAAAACTAATCAACAATACTAAATTTTTTGAGTATTTTTTTCATAATATGAGACTAAATCTTATCTTATCTTAAATGTTATATTATCATTAGTAAAACCAATATCTTATTTTCGGAGATCATCTAATAAAACGATACAATAAAGTAACAACAAGTAACAGAACATATTTTTTCCTTCATTTCTCTCATACAAATTATATCCATACGTCTAGATAGATCCATATGATGTTATTCAGTTTTCATATGTACTATCTTTAGTTTCGAAATTCGTAAATGCCGTTGAGTAATACTTACATTTTAGAGTTTAGCACCCGGCAAACTAATAGAAGTAGATTAACCCGCTCAATCAATGTTATATTGAAATATCTAAGACTCATATACAAGAAAATGAATTGGAACTCATAATTGGAATCGCGTATGATCAGTAAGATTCTTAGTATCGGAAAATCGCAAAAAAAGTAACTTTTTATTGCTTTTTTATTTATTCTGTATATTTACCTATCTCAAATACTAGAATAGGTCTAGACAGGAAAATATATGAACTATTCATATGAAATTCAGGATTTAAAATTCCTTTCTAGTGGCCTCTCGTAGCCCAGACGTAAGGGGACCAGAAGACATCCGAGGAAGGGACGTTTTCCCATACCCGCTAGTAGGGCAAGTGGTGCGTGTCAAGAGAAACCCGCGACGGAACCCACATATCTAGAGCAGCGCGGCCGGGATTCCTGGAGCGGCTCCCGGTCAGCGGGCGCATAATAGTTCCACCTCGGTCAGACTCCCCAGAAGAGCCGAGTGACCCTTGACCGAGTGCGGTGCTTTCTCATTCCTTATATGCGGTTATACACCTGTACGGCCTCTATTCTTTAGTTTAAATAAAAAAACTAAAATCTTTTTATACAATTTAGATACTGCGCATCGTTCATAAAAATTACTTGATGCTAATTGAGACTTTTCTGACCTTTCCACTCATATTTTTTATGAGTCTCTGAACAACTCATGCCTAAACAATAATAAATGAAAACAAAAAAACATAGTTAAAAATATTTTTCTTACATCACCGTTGCATTTCACCTCGCATGAACAAATTTCTATTATCAGCACTAAGTGTGCTTATCGATGATATTTAGTTATCAGTTCTTCTGATGTACCCATTCTCTAAGTGCTTTTACGAATAGTCATCGCGTGGTAACCTTCTCTTTAGTATTCCTGCACTCCGCTAAAATCCTTTATAATATAATTAGGATAAAAGCTAAATCTATCTCCAGATGCCACTGCTATTCCAATGAAATTGTAAAGGAATGCATTTGTCTCGAGCAGAAAAGTTCCCAACATCACCGCTTCTATTTATCGCAAAGGAGAGAAAATATCTTTTTGCTATTCTGATATCCTTTTTGGTGGAGTTCGGCCGACGGAGGACAAACCAGGGGGACGAAGTCCCCCTCGATCCCACCGGCATAGGGCGAGAAACACCGACATAGTATCCATCACTATCTTGTTTACCCAGTTGGTATTAGTCCGCGGTTTTAAAAATAAACAGAAATATTCAACATCTTTGGCAAACTTCCGTCCTCGTCGAGTTGAGCAGATCTGTCGAATTTGTCAAAGAAAAACTATAACTATTTTCAACATTGCCTTTAACTTTTAATTTTCCTTACGAACAAGCGTTATTTTTTTTTTCTTTTAGCTCTTCTCTATCAGTTTCTACTCTTGGTTATTTCCTCGCCGGAGGATAAAACCATCGTCTCCCCCATCTATTAACTAAATGGTAATTTAATCGATATCCGGTGAACCTGTACTGTATTTTCTGAGTTACCGGACTGCACGCTGAACGTATTCGCGTAGATCTGGCTGACCGTCAGTATAAATCTATATACCAAAAGTTACACGCTATATACTTCTGCTCATATCCACTTAATATATATATACTAATAAAGACATACTTATTAATACACTATAGCATATCCTTACTATATAATATACGTACTTTTTATAACTTATTAGCTAGAGTGACGGTGCGATGAGCCGAGTACGGCTGTTTACCATTGTGGCAGACGCGCACGAGTGTCGGTTGGGATATGCAGGGAGGCGTGTTAGAGATCGGTTACATGTTCAGTCGACAGTCATGATGCTGGCGAACGAATACCGAATTTACCTCGTATTCATCTTCCTATATACAAGAAAATCTTCGCTTTTTTTCTTCTAGTTCTATGACGCACTAGTTTGTGCTCCGTCGATACTACGCTTGACACACAGCCAACTTTGACATTGATATTCTAATTGAATAATTTTCCGTCCCCATAACAGTTACTAACATTGCTAATGCGTTGTTTACATTCTATCAATCCTTCAATACTTACGAATCGGAGTGTACATATGAACAATTGCTCAAACAGTCCTAACTTAACTAGCAATTGTCATAATTAATGTAAATCTTAACTAATGTTGTAAGTGGGTATAGCAATAATTAAATACTCCCAAACCAACTTCAACAAACTATCTCTTTTACACGACACAAATTCGCAGCAATTTAACATTCTATTGTAATTATATACTAAATCGTGCAATTTTAATTACGTCCTACGCTTTGTCAGAGTACTTCTATATAAGCCTTCTCACTATAACTATTATATCTTTACGTATTAGTATCAGCATTAGTTTAACTACTACATACTCGAAACAGCATCCACTCAGTCATATAGCCTTACGCCACCTATCCAATGTACCTAAGAATCACTATATACTATATATCGATATAACCTCATCACTCTAACCGGTATAAGTACCTATACTAATATACTATATAATACATAGTACAATAGCCTATGTAATCGATCATTAATTAATATAATACGTATACTAATATAATAATATATCACTTACCTTAACATAACTAATATATAGTATACTCTGACACTATACTTACTCATATCTAACTCATAACTTTACTATAACGTACGCTATATTATGATAGGATATCCGCATGGAGCACCAGCTATGAAGCAGACACAATTCCAATATCTAAGCTACTCAAAACCTACAATAAGCTATGAAATACCACTTGTTTAATCCTGGTAAATTTTAGATGGGGAAATAAAAGTTAAAAAATATAAAATAAAAAAAATATTGTTCACACACCTATAATATAGTATAGGGAAAAAGGGCAATACAGTTTGGCATCTTTTGTAAAATTTATAGCTTAGTTGGAAATGATATAAAAAAACGCAATTAACAAAAATTAGGCTATTTATATTCTTAGGGGGCGAGCTCGAGACCGGCGCGGGACAATAGTATCTATATATATTACTTTGTAAAGGTGATTACACGCATTAGGGCGAGTCGAGCCGACAGGGTGAAGCCACAGAGACGGGCGTTTGCCCATCCGATAGGGGAGGGGCGACGAGAACCCCGCCGACACACTCAATAAATTACCTGGAGAGCGGGGATCCGGAGGACCCTCGCCAGAAGGGGAATTAGTCCTACCGTAGTTCCCCGGAAGCGGCGAAAGAGACCCCGACTCTGCATCTTTGCGGTTTTATACCTGGGTGATTCTTTAGTACAAAAAAAAAAATAACTCAGAAAGTCTATTATTTAACGAGCTTAGACGTATAAAAAACAAGGATCTAATTAATAGATAGTTATACTCATATGAATTTAAATAATTATAAATTAACAATATTTCTCATTATATTTTATTATTTTTACATTTTCTTCCGGACTTTATCTTACACAATATAGACTAGCATCCATGCAATGTATTCCTTCTTCCACAGTATTGCCTGTTGCTATTTTTGAGATATGGACCTTGATGCTCTCTTACTAGGGTCTGCGATATCGATATGAATTTATTCATATATCGACTCTCAGAACGGCGCAGACAACTTGTACAGAAACCTTTACTCACTCATAAGATATATATATTACATAACTAGTATCCCTATCTAAACTCTTTAAACTAACTTCTTAGCTATATATACATCATTATTGTAATCCTACATATATTAATTATATTATATCTAATATATTTAATCACTATATACTATTATATCACTATACATTACTTAATATTGATATATTAATTATATAAAGATGAATAAGGTAGATCGAAGAACTCAATTTTCAGCAACATTATTTAAATGGACGTTTACGGGTATATAACGTTACCGATTCCAATCAGCACGTGCATATTAAGAATAAACATGCACAATATAATTTAGAGAACACATAATAATACAAATGATAACTGAACCCTTAGACGTATAATAGCAAAACATGAACACAAATGAAAATAATGTTTAAATAAAATAATCCACGAAATAAAGTATGGCACCTAAGATTGATGCTTACGGTTTCATTGCACAGTAGAAGTCGAAAACTACAGAACTAAAAAGTAAGATGACATTTGTTCTACGAGCTGACTGAGAGGAGAGAACATAACCAAAAGAAAAACAAGTATACTTCGTATGGATTATTAGTATAAATCTATTGAGAGCTGAAGAGGGGATGACAGAACAAATCTTACGATTATTCGAGTCGTTTTAATTCAAAAACGTGTTAGCGAGAACTCAAGAACTAATTATCCTGTCAGCTTGAAATATCGACGAAAGGGCATAGGATGCTAAAATTTTTTTTGTCGCCAACTAGTGACGTGAATTATCTTGAAAAGCCATGATCTATGTGGCCTAATGGAGGAGTTTCTGTTGCTACTGTGATAGAATATACACCGTCTCATAAGACACCGGTAGTTCCGAGATCCTTACAAAGATAAGAGTTGCCGTCAGGCCTGTGTGGCACAGTAAAGCGGACCGTTGTGACAGTCCGCCACGATGCTATATCCACATAGTACTAATGCACGCGATCTATAATAGTATATATATAATTATGGCTGGAAAATCTCATGATATCGATACATGTTTGTAGTTGATTCAATAAGATGAAAATCTAAAGGCCGAGGCAAAGAAGGGCATTGGATATAAGTATGTGTAATAGATAGTATTCTACAACAGTTCTCTGCGGCGCACTTCAGACCTTTTTGATAAGGTTAGATAGAATAAGATTGAATTTTATGGGACGTTGGGGAACTTTGACATTTTAGGCGCGAAAATGGTTATTAGAGAAAGATCGTTTTACTAGGTTACAAGTAATCAGGATTGGAGGAAGAGATTTGCAAAAGGACAAATACATGAGACAAGTATTTGTATTTCCAATGATGGTGAAAGACCAAGATTGAGGCTACGAAATAAGTTAAAGGCACGAATAAATTTGCCAACTATGTAGTGAAGACAGTTTTGACTTTGAAGGGGACGCTCAGGAAACAAAAAAATTAAGACTAATAATATGAAGTAAAGGAAGGTTCCATGATAAAACTGAGTTTACCATTAGCTTCATTCCGATTCATTAAGCCTTCCAAGAAAGGAGTTGAAGTACTTTTGCATGTGTTTACTGTAAAAGACGATGTTTATATGCTTGCGTTGCTTAGAAGTTTAAAACTAAGAGTGGGACTTCCACCTGACAGTGGGGTATCGCAGGAACACTAAACAAACCAAATCAGTCGACCATTAGGTCCTTATAAATACAGGAGTTTTGAATGTCAAGCGGGGCAGTTCTCTACACCACATAGTGTTTGCTCTCAATGATAACACAAAATGACACGTTAGCGAAGGCTGGAGCCAGCACGATGGGGCGACACAATGGACCATCAACCATCAAGATATTGGGAAGATTATAGTTTCTGACTTCATATTATAAATAACGGATTCAACTTGGCCAGGGTTAAGGTCTTAGGTGAACCTATGAGCACTTTGATTTAATACTGTCAATAAGAAACGAAGTTTTTTGGCGCAAGGTTTGGGAAGAATCTTGACAGTTTCTGACCCGAGTATGTTTGGTAGAAAAGATGACTTGAATTCGAAACTGGTTATCATTCGATGGCAACGTATCGGATAATACTAACGAGCGTATGATACATGGAACTAATACAAAAGATCAAAGGACACGAAATTCTTAGTAATGCCGACCCACTTGTAATAATGGTTTGAATGCTTAATAGCGTGCTTATGTAAGGAGAAGAAACTCTAGCCAAAGTATCTCAGCTAGAGAGGGGATTGTGAGGGTGATTAATGGAGCTGCAGACAGTAAGTAGGATCGAAGAGGGAAGTCAGGTTTGTGAGTTGTTGAAGGAGGCCCTCCGTACAAATGCACCTTTTCGAATGCACTGAAAGCCTCATGGGCAGATTGTCCGGCAGTATTTATAGAGCACTTTTTCTAAGGGACTAAGAGCGCGCCTATTATTGATTCTCTTGTTCTCCTCAATAATTATAATGGCATTGTGTTTAGCCTAAGACATCAATTGTTAGTCGGACGGATCTCTCAGAACGATAGTCTGGCACAGAATTAATACAACTGACAAGTTTAGTTTCCTCAGTTGGGATAAGAAAAAGACGATTTTGTCGACATGTCGGTATATGAGATGGACAGGTTTGTGACCAGACTTTGCAAAAGACATGGTATTGTATCAAGATTATCTCTGAACTAGGACATTTGAGTCACGGAAGCCCGAAATAATCGAGAGCCAAATCATACCTTTCTAGCACTGAAGAGCGTCATACGAAAGCCACATTTGCTACTAGAGCAAGCAGCCAAAAGTGCACGACGCAATCCGAAGGCACTAGTTAAATTGACTCAAGCATCCATTGAATTAATCATTGCGTAACACATTGCTTATAATAGTATTGCTAGAGTCAATACTGTACAAAGATAACGTGAAAATAAAATGATGCGCACAAATATAAATAGTTCTTATAAGTAGCGGACTAGACCGAACAAGTTCAACAAGAAGCACAGACTCCTTTTTATCGCTAAGGAGGGAAAGGACATTGATTGCTCCATAGGTCTAGTACCATATGTTCGAGTCCTGTACATCAATTTCCAGGTTACTTCGAAGACCGTAAACTTAGTAACTTTATCCTGGTTCTTTTTTACAGGTTAGAAGTTCCTTAAAATAATGGATAACTTGGCACGGAACACATTATTAACCAAAATATAATCACATAAAAGTGTCAAATCTTTTGAAGATAAGGGTACACATGAGCCAATTCGCTATTTCCCAGTTTTAGCTATAAATTCTTTTCCCTATACAACATTATTTCCTATAGTGAGTCAATTTGGAGCCAGGTTCTATAAAAGTCGATTTTGAAGCAGAAGATACTGTCATTTTTGACATTATTCATAAAGCGCAGGAGTTAAAGTATAATGCTGCTACATATGGAAAAGCGAATCTTGCACAATCGAGTTTCGCCTATCTGCAAACTTCGTTTCGTGACGTGATCAAGCTTTTTGCTAAAGTGTATGTAGTACACCTTCCATATAACCAGTTAGATGTTACAATTGTATGCAATAAGATATATTGTTCCTAGGGACCGAAAATTTGAAAAAGAACAATGAACTAGGCAAGAATGAACGTTAAGTTTGGGCCAACATCTTAATACGATGGACGTTTCGGGGCTATATAAACGCGATTTTACCAGCACGTCGATTCATCATGCAATTAATAAAATAACTATATTATAACACAGAAGTATCCTAAATCATCAAATGACACTATAAATCTAATAACTTGAACAAATGTAAAATATTAAAATAAATAAGACTTTGCGACCACCCCACCACGTCTTCAAAATCTTCCGAACCTCATATATAGATCTCTGAAAAATGAGATGAAACCAGTTATACCACTCACCGCCCCGCTACTTGTCCCAGGAGCCTGAGCCTACCACCTACCCTCGCCACAGTGTTCAGAGCTTAGGATTTTCATCCTACACAATGAGACAGTCGGAAATCAGCTAGACAACATTATCACAGTTAAAGAATAATTTGGCATACAGTTGAGCAAGGACACAGATCGAAGAGAGAAAAAAAAGGAAAAAGTTACCTTGGTGCGAAGATATTTATATCAAACTTAATGAGCTCTGATCACGAAGGGGCCATGGACGATACACAATCCTACTATATATAGAAATTACAGCGATTTTTTAATTCCAATAAACTGTTAGAGAGACGTCAAGATCTTTCGTCGAGATATGCATCATATGCAGAGGGATTAGGGAACTAAAAAATGGTGTTTGTGTCAATGGGTGATTTATTTTGAGAAGCGATGAATCTTGCAGAGTATGGAGGACGTTTTTCTGGGTTGTGATAGTAAACCGACGTTCAGATATAAGAAACTCCCGTGCTGTTCGAGATCTTACAAGTAAAGTTGGAGAGCCTTGTTTGTGCCACGTAAGCGGACCGTCTGCCATACCGAGGTCACTTATACAAATATACTAATGAGACTCCCCTCATACTGTACAGATAGGTACAGACGATCTTGTACCTGACGGAAACATAAATGAACATGATACTGTGGTGTTATTAATAGGCACATGAAAATAAACTAAAAAAGCTAGTATCTATATTCAACAAAAGAAAAATACGTTAGTATATAAATATATACTCTACATGTTATAATTACTCAAGCTATTATTGTGATTAATATATATACAAGTATATCTTATACTACTATATAGTACAAACCGCGAATAATGTAACTTATTAAAATATTATATACTTTATTATAACTATATCACTTCCATAATACTATATACTACCTGGACTATACTATCTAGGCTACTATCATCTATACTATCAAATCTATGGCCCCTGTTATAGTTTACGACTCCCGTGCTAGTCTTGATCATTGTTTTAGTTTAGTTTTTTTTAACATACTTGCTCTGGTATACTATCATACTAGATAATGAGAATGCATATATAGTTTAATATATTGAGTTGAAATAGGGTCAGTTACTTAAAATATTTTAACTATATAAATGTTAATTATTCTGATCACACTTATGACAAATGTTCAAACACCCTCACAATCATACATGAATACCTATCTAACGATCACGTACTGATTGTGCTTACAGATAAAATACGTCAATTTTACACATAATTTTGGATCAGCACTTAAAAGCGCTTCTTACACAAAAAAGCATCATATGAGATTATTCTCGAAAGGTATCGACATTACAGTCAAAATGCCAAGTTACTATATCTTGGAAATCAAGCATATACAAAGCTTATCACAAAAATGTTAAAAACTAGAAAAATTTTAAAAAAGAAAAAACAATATATTGGGCCCGAGCGACGGGGGACAGAGGTGGCGGGACGTTTTCTCCTTATCCCCGTAGGCGACGGGCGTAGAACCGCCCCGCGCTACCACCAAAATAACCTCAAAAGCGGCAGGTTCCGGGCCCTCCCTCGGAGAGGAGAATAATGCGTCCTACTCCCTGTCGTTCCCGCGCAAGGCCGAACGAGACTCGAACTCATTCTTTGGTTGAACCCTTTAGAGGTATTACTTTCAGTTAATAAAAAAAAAAGAAAACAGATCAACAATTTGAAATGACAAAGAAGAAGGTCCAATATATTATTCCTGAAATCAAGGTCCTTCTGTCAACCATTTAAGCTATCTGTCACTATATAGACTTCGAAACTATTAGTGGAAAAAACACAAAGAAAAAATGTCAAAAACTGACGAGACAGTAACGATACAACTACCATAAAGCAGGTCCTTATACTCTTAATACTACCTAGTATTAGATACTCTCATATAATCTATAATAATAATAACTATATATTATACACTATACAAATTCATATATTATGATATATACCGATTTTTTATAGTATAGTATAGTATAACTATAATATATATACTGACTCAGAGTAGTCTAAAACTGACATCCATGTAAACTCGAGCAACAGGCCAGCACCGCCTACAGCAAAACAATCTATATAATCTGAGAAATCCAGCGGAAATCTTCAAGCGAGGTATTCTTTAAATATTTGAATTTTAGATTATTGAAATAAAATAATTTACAAATAAATTTTTGCCCCATTTATGTCCGGCTCGAGCCGACCGGCGACACCGGGAGGCGTAGAAGCCCCGGACCTCCTGCACATTTTGCGCTTACCCTATAGTATTCCTTTGTTTCAAAAAAAGAAATAACATTTTATTAATCCCCTACTAATTACCTTTAACTTAAAGAATACACTGCATCATGCCTGGGGCCTAAACCGAAAACAAGAAAACAAACAAGAAGCAGTTAATTTGAACACGAGCATCATCTAGTCCCTTAACTCCGTGACTTCGACGAGCGCGGATTTCTGTCACCCTCTCTGTTCCGCCCGTGGCTCGAGTCCCAAAAAATGAGGAAATGTGTTATCAAATAACAATGTATTCAAAAAACGAATGAAAAAAAACACATTCCTTTCACAAGGAACGACTTTGTCTGAGACTTAAGAAGGTATTATTGACTATATAAGCGAATCTCAATGTTGTCCCTTTGGTCCATAATAGCATTGACGATCAGCTAAATGGACACACTCGAACCAATTAACTACACTACTACCCTATACTAACTAAATACTATAACAACCCTACCTATATATATATAATACTAATCTACCAACTTATATTGCTATATAATATAAATATTATTAATACCTACTATCCACTATACCTACACTATATCATATACCACCTATAAATATGTACCTTAATACTATATACTATATACTAATGACCTTGTTCAATTCACACGATTTAAAGACTACATTTTTTGACTATTTGCAAAAAATAACACCCATTATCCTGATAGGATTGATGTAAATCAGTAAATTATTCGATGAAAGTAATGCGAATAGCGACGTCCGATTCTCACCTTTAATACTCTACCCACTGCTCTCTCTATGAATCAAACAAAAAATCGCAACGTTTAATTATAATTAATATTGCAGCTTGCAAGGCGGCGCTCAAGCGTCGGTCTTGAAGCTGATTACCTTCGACAAATCTACACCTTTTTCCGCAGCGTATGAGAGCGCATGGACTCAGTCAAGGTCAGAGCATCCGATATTCAGGTATTCAAGTCAGCACAACATGCGTTGAGTTCGGCCCAGAGGAGGCCAATTCATTCTTCTTCCAGAAAACTGAGGTATACTTTACTCTCTGAGAGATGTCAAATTTCAAATTTAAAACTGCAAAGAAGTATTACATTTACTTAAGCATTTTTACATATTAATTATATTTTGATACTTTTTTCAACTGCATTAAAGTTAGATGCAGTCGGGTACGTTGAAAGCATTTTCCTTCGAATGTACACTTTTTGGGTTAAGGACCTATAGCATCAGTCCGGTTGAGCGTGAACGACCGAAGTGCGTGTCCCTGTCCTCGGGGTGGTGAGGGGGGAACACGTGCGCAACAAAACACTTGCGATGCGTTCTCGACCCCAAGAGGATAGGCAAATTGTCTGTTATCTTCCCAAACTAGTTCCATTTACTTCTAGCTATGCAAATTAAGCTGGCGGTTTATTGCAAGTTCTCGATTTGATTATATATATATTATTAATTATAAAATACTAATTATTAATTATTATTTCCTTATATTCATTCAAACATATTATACTTATTATTGATTTTTAGTTGTACTTCATTATATACTTTAATTATTTATTAATTATTATTCATTGAATTATATTATTATTATTATTATATATAATATATATTAATAATATTCCATATTTCTCATTTGATATATATCATGAAATATATATATATATGGTAGTATACTATGATATATAGATATCATGATTATATACTAATACATTATATACTATACTATGTCAGTATATAGTAGTATATATTAAATATATAAACATATATATATATAGTATATAGTCAAAGCATAATTATAATCACTATACATATAATAAGATATATAACGTACCTATATAATAATATAGCGTACCCTATAATAATACTATATATATAATACTATATATCAAATATATGCTAGTATATAGTATACTATAATATAAACGTTTTACGTGCTAGCCTATCAGAGGACACTGAGATCCCCTTGACATCGTAATGAGGGCCTGTTCAACACCATGCAGTGCTTAGATGCGCCAGTTTGGACATCCAATCCTAATAATAAGTAATAATTACCATATAAATAAATCAATATATTATAATTAAGTATAATAATCACATAATACATAATAAATAACTACTTTCTCCATCCAGTCAACTCATAGTAAATAATAATAATAATAATTTTACGTTATCAGCCAAATTAACAATTCAACACTAGGTAACACGTGTTAATTACATTAGTGATTAGTATGATAATAATACTAATAAATATATAACTAAATAATACATAATAATAATAATCAATAATTAATATAATGATTAATAATACATATAATAATAATCATAATAATAAGACGAAAATAAGCTACACTAATAATAATAATAATAAATACTATTATATTAGTTGACAACAAACTTACGTCATTAATCTCCATTGCAAATTTTTTTTATTCAATTACAGAGAAAACTACGTATAACTAATAATCATTTATAACCAAAGATCACAACACGTATTTATACATCATATCATTCGCCACAATATTTATACCAAATTATTAAAAAACAATTGAATCAGCATAAATAACCCTAAAGCACGCTAATCTTCATCAGTATCTGAAATGACGCGTCTACTCCCTAATTGCAACACCAGTGGGTATGTCCTATTGAGACACCGAAACACACTATTAACTAATTAAAAGATCTGAAAAATATTATTGTATAAAACTAGAAAAATAAACTAATTAATTACCCATTCAATATGATAATAATAATAATAAAATAATAACTAATATAATACGATAATGAATAAGTTAATAATAATAATAATAAATACATAACCATCTTAAAATAATAAGATAATACGTAATAATATAATAACTAATACATAATATAATAAAATAATAATAATAACATAATGATTAAATAAATAAATAATACTAATAATAATAATAACTATAATAAAATATAGAGAATATATACATATAATAATAATAACACTATCAAATCAAAATCAAATAAATTACTTCTAAATTCTCACGAAAAATAATACAGTTATGCTTACATAAGAAGATTCAATACCAAAGAAAAATTATGTAAAGTTATAGAAAAGGGCTACTAGGGGGGGCGTTTCCGTCCATTGACGCCCAAATTAATCACATAATAACTAATGGAAACCCAACAACAAGCTAACATAATAACTATAATATAATAATGTAATAAAAATAATTAATAGCATAATAGTAAATACTAATAATAAAAAACTATAAATAATTAAATAATAATTAAATAAATAACTATATAATAATAAATAGTAACAATAATCATAATAATAATAATAAATCAACTAATGAAACAAATAATACATACTAACTAACTAAGTATAATCAATAATAATAATAAACAATATATAGATATATAAAAAATACATAGATATAATAAATAATAATAAATAATAAATACTAAAAGTAATAAATACTGTTTAAAATTGTGACATATAATATAATAATAATAATAGATAATGAATATAATCATAATATATAATAATAATCAAATACGATAAATAAACTAATACATATAATATAATAGATAATCAATGAAAATAATAATACAAAATAATAATACATACAATGTATAACATTTTAAATTATAATATGACTAATAATCAGTAATAATCACATCAAAATAATCAATAATACATAAAATAACTACTATGCAATAATCACGTTGCAACATACATAATAATCAACATCAATAATATCAATCAGATAATAATGAATCAATACCTAATACTAGATAATTAAACCTAAACACTACAGCTATTAAGATGCATGATAAACAGCTTCACATATATCGATACTTATTATAATCTAATACCTAGTCACTAAAAAATACATTAAGATTTATTTATAAAAAAATACAAATCGATTATGAACAAACCCATCAAATAGGCAATAATAAATAATGATAATAAATAATAAATCACTCAAATTACTTTATAACTGCAACGAATGTAAGAGGTATAACTGAATAAATAATAACTAATCCAATAATACATCAAGCTGAATAATAATATAATACATAATAATTCATAATCAATCAATAAATCAATCGCATAATAATAAATAATAATAATAATTAATAATAATAGTGACAGTAATGATATCAATACAATATTATAAATACGAGAAAAGTTAAAAAAAGATACTACATATATAATATAAATGGTTAAGTTCCACAATTACTCCATAAAATATAATCCATAATAATAGTAATAATATCTGAATTTAAATTACATATAATGATAATGATTAATTATAATATAAAGACTAATAAATAAATAGCTAGATGAGAAATGGAAACAATTCCATTAATAATCAATATTTAACCATATTAATAATAATAATAATGAATATAATAATTAATATACTAATAATCAATAAATAACAATACATAATAATAATCGAATAATAATAATAAATAATAATAAATAATAATAATAATAATAAAAATTAACAATAATAAGAAATTACATAACAATAATTAATAAAAATAACTAATAACTAATTAATTGCAATAAAATCATAATAATAATCACAGATAATAATATAAGTAATAATGATAATAATAATAATAATTAATAAATAATAATAATAATAATTCAATTAATAGAAGACCACAACTATTTGATTAACAATGAGTTAGCTTACAGGTATATAGTAATGATGACTAGTTAATAATAGCCATTACGCTAATTATAAAAATATTCGTAATAACAGATTACATAATAATCATACCATTATAACTACATTGAATTAATAATATAATAATAATAATCAATAATTAATAACAAATTATATATAAATAATAAAATAAATGAATAACTAATAATAAATCTAATCACCATAATAAATAACAAATACACACCAATTAACAATAACAATAACTAATAATAATAAAATAAATACTAATGAAAGCGAATGTCTTAGCATTCATAATATCCAAACCCCTATCATCATTGACTTTTAAACTTCTCTATTTAGTGATTGAAGAGCTAAAGAAAATTAGTTAATGATGCCTTATCAGAGATCGTCCACATTCCGACCACGTTTTAAGTAGTCTCTGAGTAATTGGAACAGCGATTTCAGTATTTAGATAATAAGAACCTTCTGATATTTCTACGAAACGGCCCAATGGTGATTGACTCCTGTACATTTTATAGAGGAGATATCTCCAACATTCTATGCGCAGTTATATAGAGCATGCACCTCCGCGATCTCGTCTTAGGAGCTGCAATTTTTGCTTTGTCTAGAAGTATACGGGATTTGTGCTACAGAGATTGTTTGGTGGGGTGGGTTGAGGGCAGTTTTGGATTTTGTACAGCTATTTCGTTTAGTAACAAAGTTCCATCGACAGTTCCATTAGGTAGCTGAATCATTTACAAGAGATCGTGACTTACTTACTATATACGGCAGCTCTACAATATCAGCGTAAGTTTTAGTTATAGACAAACGCTTTTTGAATCAGTGGGCGTTGGTGCTGTCACCACGGTAGTTTCGGGGCCCTCATATAATCGAAATTACTATTTCTTTTGCATAAGCGATTAGAGGTTGTAGCAGTTATTCACTTGCACAACCCCAAACTGACAAACAGTAGAGTAGGCGAGGATAAACAAGACTATAGTAGAGCTTTTAATACTTATTTTGGACACAACAGTATCCACTTATCTTAAGCGCGAATGCCATGTTCCAGGCACAGACAAGTTTCCGCTAATGCAGACATTTATGATGTTACTTTCCGAACACAAAGCTTGTCTGATCCAAGTGATAAACCTAGAACCATTGGACAGACGATAGCCCGATATTATACGTTAAATTTTTACTTGACTCTTACTTTAGGTTGAACAGGGATTCTCTTTGATTGTGATTACTCAAGGTGCACTTTGTTTTTGCTTAGAATTTAGGAGAGCAGTCTGGTTTTCCTCTACCATGTCTATTAATGCTTTTCCTTAATCTCCATAATAATATTACTGTTTTCGTTAAAGACGTTTTTGAATTATTCATAGCGGGTCTCGATTATTCATCAGATTCGCAAGCTACATGGATCGCCTATTGAGAGGTATATGAACCGTGTCGATAATACTCTGAGAACAGATCATTCAGTTATATATTAAAGAGCAATAGTCCCGGCCATGACCCAGTCCTATGAGCCCTAGAAGGGAGCAACCGTGACGGAACCATCTGAGGCAATGTTGGATGCATGTGGTTCCAAATCGAAGTTAGTTGTGTTCCGTCACGCCTCAATAAGACGTGACAAACCATTGTAGTACGGATCAGTTCAGTCGATTACCCAGACCAGGATCCTCTCTCACAATTGCCTCTCTCAAGAAGCCTACCCGAGTTCTGTGTCGCGAACCCTACCATCGATATGCGCTTTCTGAGAGTCTAGATTAAGTAAGAGTCACAGTATGTTCTTTCACTTTCAGTGCCTTCTGCTTATATCGTTCTCAGTAAGGTCAATCAGCCAGCAGCAATTCCTCTAGTCGTTCGGTTTTCTTATGTGAAATACCAAACTGACGATTGTGTTGAGTACCAAGCCCAGCTTTTCATGACAAACACACTTAGTCAAGTCTGACGACTGGAACCTTAATTGTTCAACAGAATATCTTATACCATTGTGTATGTAAGACTTGAAATCTGGCACGAGAGTTTCTTTCAGGACAGAGGACGGTGTCAGAGCTCTTGGAGACAGGCGGGCTAACCTGTTTGCGATCTATTTAATCAGATTGGATATCAGATAATGTCACTTCATTGACGATTGTTAAACAGAGCGGTCAAAAATTACTGCTCGTTGACATTTCTCTTCTACACGTAGTTGTGTTATATCAGTTCAGGACCACTCTGAAGGGTCCGCGGACATTTCATGAGCCCCACTCATATTACAGAACATCAACGTCAAAGATGTTGATAATTCTTTGCCAAATGACCGAAGTTTTCTGCCCCTCCGTGCGGGTAAATAGTCAGGGCAAAATTCCTCTCTAATGTTCTAAGGATACACTTGGCTGCTGCGAAGGACTGCCCCTACTTGTGAGTAAGCTAGCAGTTCAAGTTCATTAGACTATTCAGTCTGCTTGATATTGACTAACCTATTTGCAGTCACGCCTATATTTTAAGTTCTATCCATCTTTTTCTCGTATTTCTCTGTGTGATTGTGACAGAGTTTTAAACATGTCTCCAGTTAATAATGCCCCATTGCCGCCATCACGTGAAAGATGGTCATCGTAGTTGACTGCATTGATCTAAAATCAGCAAATGACAAACTAACGCATATGTGCGATTTCCTTAATAAAGTCTATGTATAGTGTTGACGGACGTCTTCTGAGTAGACATAAAATAGCTCCAGAACATTGGTACCCATTTTAGCTAACTTGTTTACTGCCTTTAGAGTGCTCGATTGCTTATGCTTTAATCTGAACGGTTAATAATGCCCTACTTGCTCAAACCATCCTATTCATTGCTTCTCTTTTCTGCAGAATTCGTTAGATGTTTTATATGGGGAAGTTTTTGATCCCAAGTACGAACTCGTAATCATATAAATGGATAGCCTAAATTCTCGTTTGATATTCTTCATCGTAGCTGACACAAAGCGCACACATTGACGTCCAACCATATGCGTGAAAGCAAAGAGAAAGTCTGCTTATCTTTATTTGGAACGTAGCAAATTGTTGATCGTTACGGTTCTTCATGATATACATAGCGATATTTCAGTTTTACTCCTTTCTATTGCAGCTAGACAGGGCAAACGATCGAAAGACTTTCAAATGAACAGGATGCACGGAAGTCAGTGCGTCCGACCGAGTGTCGTCGGTTAGCTCTAAAAGGCGATTTCTGTGAAAGCACGATACTGTCTGACCACCATACTGCGTCAAGATAAGTGGAACGTATTTCAGTAATTAAGCCGATGTATAATTCCATGTAAATATAGTATAACGGTAACCATTAGACGGTCATCTCTGTGTCCAAAGTAAGCGACTTTTTTCCAGCCTCAGGATTGGTATTATCTACTACTACGTCGATATAACATGTCAGACAG